>NW_006499799.1:8590-29664 GCF_000471905.2 Amborella trichopoda
CATTTACCAGATATTATTTTTTATTTCCCAAAAGTACGTCAAATTATTTTTTTGTGCCTCATTTTACTCTTTATTTCCAAATAATTCCTCAATTTATTGTTCAAAAGAAAAATACCTAAGTTTATTCTATTTTGCAAAGAGTACCTCAATTTATTTTTTAGCGAAAAGTAGACCAAATTATTTATCCTTACCTATATATATTTTTTATTTCGAAATATAACCTCAATTTATTTTTTTATAGAATAATTCCACAAATTATTTTTCTAGACCTCATTTTATTTCTTATAACAAAAAAGTACCTCAATTTACTTTTCAAACGAAAAATACCTCAGTTTATTGTCAATTACCAAAAAGTAGCTCAATTTATTTTTTACCAAAAAATACCTCACATTATTTTTCCTTACGTCATTTTATTTTTTATTACCAAAACGCACCTCTATTTATTTGTTTGTACAAAAAATACATCAAATTATTTTTCTTTGCCTCATTTTATTTTTTATTCCCAGAAAATAACTGAAACTATTTTTCTTTATTTCATTTTATTTTTTCGGTCACCAAAAAGTACCACAGTTTATTTTAATTACCGAAGAATATCTCA
This sequence comes from Amborella trichopoda, assembly GCF_000471905.2. The sequence goes on from NW_006499799.1 coordinate 9,189, forward strand.
ATTTATTTTTATACCAGAAAACACCACAGTTTATTTTAATTACCGACGAGCACCTCAAATTATTTTTTTAACCAAAGAAATACCTCAAATTACTTATCTTTACCATATTCAGATATTATTTTTACCGAAAAGTAGCTCAATTTTTTCTTAAAACAAAAAATATCTCAGTTTATTTTAGTTTTCAAAATTTACCTCAATTTATTATTTGACCAAGAAAATAGCTCAAAGTATTTTTCTTTATCCCATTTTATTCTTTACTACCAAATAATTTCTCAATTTATTTGCAAACGAAAAGTACCTCAGTTTATTCTGATTTGCCAAACGTACCTCAATTTGTTTACTGTAGCAAAAAGCACCTCAAATGTTTTTCCTTTACTACATTTTTATTTTTTATTTCGAAAAATATCGTCGACTTGTTTTTTTACCAAATAATAGCTCAAATTATTATTTTTTACCTCATTTTTATGTTCTATTGCAAAAGAGTACCTCAATCAATTATTCAAACGAAAAATACCTTAGTTTATTTTTTGTTACCAAAATGTGTCTCAATTTATTTTTTATAAAAAAATACCGTAAATAATTTTTTCTCGCCTCAATTTATTTATTTTTTAACAGAAAGAGAACGTCAATTTATTTTTTTCACAACAGATACATCAAAATATTTTTATTTTTCTTACCTCATTTTAGTTTCTGTTACAAAATAACCCCGATTTTTTTTTTAACCAAAAAATGCCTCAAATTATTTTCCTTTACCTCAAAAATACTGTATTTAGTTTTTTAAGAAAAAATACCATAAATTATTTTCTATACCTCATTTTATTTTTTAATACGAAAACGTACCTCGATTTTTTTTTCAAACGAAAAATACCCCTGTTTATTGTTAATTACCAAAAAGTAGCTCAATTTATATTTTATCAAAAAATACCTCACATTGTTTTTCTTTACGTCATTTTATTTTTCATTACCAAAATGCGCTTCGATTTATTTTTTTACAAAAATTACATCAAATTATTTATTTTTTCCTCGTTTTATTTTTTCTTAACAAAAAATACCTCATACTATTTTTCTTTACCTCATTTTTTTTTTGGATCACCAAAAAAAGTCCTCATTTTTTGTTAATTACAAAAGCGTACCTCAAATTAGTTTTTTTCACCAAACAACACCTCAGTTTATTTTAATTACCGCAGAGCACGTGAAATTATATTTTTAATATAAGTAATACATCAAATTACTTTTCCTTACCATATTTGATTTTTCTTTTTTTACAGAAAAAATAACTCAACTTATTTTTAAAACAAAAAATATCTCAGTTTATTTTTATTTCAAAAAATTTCCTCAATTTATTGTTTGACCAAGAAAATACCACAAATTATTTTTCTTTATCTCATTTTGTTCCTTACTTCCAAATAATTCCTCAATTTATTTGTAAACGAAAAATACCTCAGTTTATTCTGATTTGCAAAACGTACCTCAATTTATTTATTTTAGCGAAAACACCTCAAAGTTTTTTTCTTTACTTCATTTTTTTTTTATTTCAATAAATATCCTCAACTTATTTTTGTGCCACATAATAGCACAAATTTTTTTTTTCTTGACCTCATTTTATGTTTTATTGCAAAAAAATACCTCATTCTATTATTCAAACGAAAAATACCTCAGTTTTGTTTTCTTACCAAAAAGTATGTCAATTTATTTTTTATCAAAAAATACCTTCAAGTTTTTTTTCTTACCTCGTTTTATTTTTTATTAGGAAAAAGAGCTCACCAATTCAGTTTTTAACAAAAAAATACATCAATTTATATTTATTTTTCTTTACCTCATTTTATTTTTTGTTAAGAAAAAAATACATCGATTTATTTTTTATCCAAGAAAAGTACCTCTGTTTATTCTTTGAACAAAAAAAATACCCAAACTAGTTTTATTTTTTATTAACGAAACGATCCTCGATTAATTCTTTTCATAAAAAATAGCTCATTATATTTTCATTTACCAGATATTTTTTTTATTTCTTAAAATTACGTCAAATTATTTTTTGTGCCTCATTTTACTCTTTATTTCCAAATAATTCCTCAATTTATTGTTCAAAAGAAAAATACCTAAGTTCATTCTATTTTGCAAAGAGTATCTCAATTTATTTCTTTAGCGAAAAGTACACCAAATTATTTATCCTTACCTAATTGTTTTTTTTATTTCGAAATATAACCTTAATTTATTTTTTTATAGAATAATTCCGCAAATTATTTTTCTAGACCTCATTTTATTTTTTATAACAAAAAAGTACCTCAATTTATTTTTCAAACGAAAAATACCTCAGTTTATTGTCAATTACCAAAAAGTAACGCAATTTATTTTTTACCAAAAAATACCTCACATTATTTTTCCTTACGTCATTTTATTTTTTATTACCAAAACGCACCTCTATTTATTTGTTTGTACAAAAACTACATCAAATTATTTTTCTTTGCCTCATTTTATTTTTTATTCCCAGAAAATATCTAAAACTATTTTTCTTTACCTCATTTTCTTTTTTCGGTCATCAAAAAGTACCTCAGTTTATTTTAATTACCGAAGAATCCCTCAATTTTTTTTTATACCAGAAAACACCACAATTTGTTTTAATTACAGACGAGCACCTCAAATTATTTTTTTAACCAAAGAAATACCTCAAATTACTTTATCTTTACCATATTCAGATATTATTTTTACCGAAAAGTAGCTCAATTTTTTCTTAAAACAAAAAATATCTCAGTTTATTTTAGTTTTCAAAATTTACCTCAATTTATTATTTGACCAAGAAAATACCTCAAATTATTTTTCCTTATCCCATTTTATTCTTTACTACCAAATAATTTCTCAATTTATTTGCAAACGAAAAGTACCTCAATTTATTCTGATTTGCCAAACGTACCTCAATTTGTTTACTGTAGCAAAAAGCACCTCAAATGTTTTTCCTTTACTACATTTTTATTTTTTATTTCGAAAAATATCCTCGACTTGTTTTCTACCAAATACTAGCTCAAATTATTTTTTTTTACCTCATTTTTATGTTCTATTGCAAAAGAGTACCTCAATCAATTATTCAAACGAAAAATACCTTAGTTTATTTTTTGTTACCAAAATGTGTCTCAATTTATTTTTTATAAAAAAATACCGTAAATTATTTTTTCTCACCTCAATTTATTTTATTTTTAACAGAAAGAGAACGTCAACTTATTTTTTTCACAACAGATACATCAAAATATTTTTATTTTTCTTACCTCATTTTAGTTTCTGTTACAAAATAACCCCGATTTTTTTTTTAACCAAAAAATGCCTCAAATTATTTTCCTTTACCTCAAAAATACCGTATTTAGTTTTTTAAGAAAAAATACCATAAATTTTTTTCTGTACCTCATTTTATTTTTAAATACGAAAACGTACCTCGATTTTTTTTTCAAACAAAAAATACCTCAGTTTATTGTTAACTACGAAAAAGTAGCTCAATTTTTATTTTATCAAAAAAAACCCTTACATTGTTTTTCTTTACGTCATTTTATTTTTCATTACCAAAACGCACCTCGATTTATTTTTTTACAAAAAATACATCAAATTATTTTTCTTTTCCTCGTTTTATTTTTTCTTAACAAAAAATACCTCAAACTATTTTTCTTTACCTCATTTTTTTTTGGATCACAAAAAAAGTTCACGGTCTTTTTTAATTACAAAAGAGTACCTCAATTTTATTTTTTTCATTAAAAAACAACTCAGTTTATTTTAATTACCTCAGAGCAAGTGAAATTATATTTTTAACATCAGTAATACATCAAATTACTTTTCCTTACCATATTTGATTTTTTTTTTTAACCGATAAATAGCTCAATTTATTTTTAAAACAATAAATATCTTAGTTTATTTTAATTTTTCAAAATTTTCGTCAATTTATTTTTTGACCAAGAAAATACCACAAATTATTTTTCTTTATCTCATTTTGTTCTTTACTACCAAATAATTCCTCAATTTATTTGTAAACGAAAAATACCTCAGTTTATTCTGATTTGCCAAACGTACCTCAATTTATTTATTTTAGCAAAAAACACCTAAAATTGTTTTTGCTTGCTTCATTTTTTTCTTTTTATTTAATTAAATATCCTCAACTTGTTTTTGTGCCATATAATAGCACAAATTATTTTCCTTGACCTCATTTTATGTTCTATTGCAAGAAAATACCTCATTCTATTATTCAAGCAAAAAATACCTCATTTTTTTTTGTTACCAAGAAGTATGTCAATTTATTTTTTATCAAAAAATACCTTAAATTATATTTTCGTACCTCATTTTATTTTTTATTACAAAAAAGAGCACACCAATTTTTTTTTTAACGACAGATCCATCAAATTATATTTATTTTTCTTTACCTCATTTTATTTTTTGTTACCCCGATTTATTTTTTATCCAAGAAAAGTACCTCTATTTATTCTTCGAAAAAAAAATACCTTAAACTTGTTTTTTTTTTATTAAAAAAAATATCCTCAATTAATTAATTTCATAAAAAATAGCTCATTATATTTTTATTTACCAGATATAATTTTTTTTCCCAAAAGTACCTCAAACTATTTTTTCTTGCCTCGTTTTACTCTTTATTTCCAAACAATTCCTCAATTTATTGTTCAAAAGAAAAAAACCTCAGTTTATTCTATTTTGCAAAGAGTACCACAATTTATTTCTTTAGCGAAAAGTACACAAAATTATTTATTTTTACCTAAGTGTTTTTTCTATTTCGAAAAATAACCTTAATTTGATTTTTTATGGAATAATTCCACAAATTATTTTTCTAGACCTCATTTTATTTTTTGTTACAAAAAAGTACCTCAATTTTTTTTTAAAACGAAAAATACCTAAGTTTATTGTTAATTACCTAAAAGTAGCTCAATTTATTTTTTACCAAAAAATACCTCACATTATTTTTCCTTACGTCATTTTTTTTTATTACCAAAACACCCCTCTATTTATTTGTTTTTACAAAAACTACATCAAATTATTTTTCTTTGCCTCATTTTATTTTTTATTCCCAGAAAATATCTAAAACTATTTTTTTTTACCTCATTTTCTTTTTTCGGTCAGCAAAAAGTACCTCAGTTTATTTTAATTACGGAAGAATACCTCAATTTATTTTTATACCAGAAAACACCACAGTTTATTTTAATTACCGACGAGCACCTCAAATTATTTTTTTAACCAAAGAAACACCTCAAATTATTTATCTTTACCATATTCAGATATTATTTTTACCGAAAAGTAGCTCAATTTGTTCTTAAAACGAAAAATATCTCAGTTTATTTTAATTTTCAAAATTTACCTCAATTTATTATTTGACCAAGAAAATACCTCAAATTAGTTTTTTTTATCCCATTTTATTCTTTACTACCAAATGATTTCTCAATTTATTTGCAAAGGAAAAATACCTCAGTTTATTCTTAATTGCCAAACGTACCTCAATTTGTTTACTGCAGAAAAAAGCACCTCAAATTTTTTTCCTTTACTACATTTTTATTTTTTAATTCAAGAAATATCCTCGACTTGTTTTTTACCAAATAATAGCACAAATTATTTTTCTTTACCTCGTTTTTGTGTTCTATTGCAAAAGAGTACCTCAATCAATTATTCAAATGAAAAATACCTTAGTTTATTTTTTGTTACCAAAACGTGTCTCGATTTATTTTTTGTAAAAAAATACCGTAAATTATTTTTTCTCACCTCATTTTATTTTTTATTAACAGAAAGAGAACGTCAATTTATTTTTTTCACAACCGATACATCAAAATATTTTTAATTTTCTTTACCTCATTATGCCTCAAATTATTTTCCTTTACCTCAAAAATACCCTATTTTGTTCGTTAAGAAAAAATACCATAAATTATTTTCTATACCTCACTTTATTTTTTATTACAAAAAAGTACCTCAATTTTTTTTTCAGGTGAAAAATATTCCAGTTTATTGTTAATTACCAAAAAGTAGCTCAATTTATATTTTATAAAAAAATACCTCACATTGTTTTGCTTTACGTCATTTTATTTTTCATTACCAAAACGCGCCTCGATTTATTTGTTTACAAAAAATACATCAAATTATTTTTCTTTTCCTTGTTTTGTTTTTTCTTAACAAACAATACCTCAAACTATTTTTCTTTACCTCATTTTTTTTTTGGATCACCAAAAAAGTTCTCAGTTTTTTTTAATTACGAAAGAGTACCTCAATTTAATTTTTTTTCACAAAAAAGCACCTCAATTTATTTTAATTACCGCAGAGCAAGTGAAATTAAAATTTTAACATAAGTAATACATCAAATTACTTTTCCTTACCATATTTGCTTTTTTATTTTACCGAAAAATAGCTCAATTTATTTTTAAAACAAAAAATATCTTAGTTTATTTTAATTTCAAAAATTTTCCTCAATTTATTGTTTGACCAAGAAAATACCTCAAATTATTTTTCTTCATCACATTTTGTTCTTAACTACCAAATAATTCTTCAATTTATTTGTAAACAAAAAATACCTCAGTTTATTCTGACTTGCCAAACGTACTTCAATTTATTTATTTTAGCAAAAAACACCTCAAAACGTTTTTGATTACTTCATTTTTCTTTTTTTTTTTCAATAAATATCCTCAACTTATTTTTGTGCCACATAATAGCACAAATTATTTTCCCCTACCTCATTTTATGTTCTATTGCAAGAAAATACCTCATTCTATTATTCAAACGAAAAATACCTCAGTTTTTTTTGTTACCGAAAAGTATGTCAATTTATTTTTTATCAAAAAATACCTAAAATTATTTTTTTCGTACCTCGTTTTATTTTTTATTACAAAAAAGAGCACACCAATTCATTTTTTAACGACAGATCCATTAAATTATATTTATTTTTCTTTACCTCATTTTATTTTTTGTTACCCCGATTTATTTTTCATCCAAGAAAAGTACCTCTATTTATTCTTTGAACTAAAAAAATACCTTAAACTAGTTTTATTTTTTATTAACAAAAATATCCTCGATTAATTCTTTTCATAAAAAATAGCTTATTATATATTTATTTACCGGATATTATTTTTTATTTCCAAAAAGTATCTCAAATTATTTTTTCTTGCCTCATTTTACTCTTTATTTCCAAATAATTCCTCAATTTATTGTTCAAAAGAAGAAAACCTCAGTTTATTCTATTTTGCAAAGAGTACCTCTATTTATTTCTTTAGCGAAAAGTACACCAAACTATTTATCTTTACCTTAGTGTTTTTTTTATTTCAAAAAATAACCTTAATTTATTTTTTTATAGAATAATTCCACAAATTATTTTTCTAGACCTCATTTTATTTTTATTACAAAAAATTACCTCAAATTTTTTTTTAAACGAAAAATACCTCAGTTTATTGTTAATTACCAAAAAGTAGCTCAATTTATTTTTTACCAAAAAATACCTCACATTATTTTTCCTTACGTCATTTTATTTTTTATTACCAAAATGCCCCTCTATTTATTTGTTTTTACAAAAAATACATCAAACTATTTTTATTTGCCTCATTTTATTTTTTATTCCCAGAAAATATCTGAAACAATTTTTCTTTACCTCATTTTATTTTTTCGGTCACCAAAAAGTACCTCAGTTTAGTTTAATTATCGAAGAAAACCTCAATTTATTTTTATAGCAGAAAACAGCACAGTTTATTTGAATTACCGACGAGCACCTCAAATTATTATTTTAACCAAAGAAACACCTCAAATTACTTATCTTTACCATATTCAGATATTATTTTTACCGAAAAGTAGCTCAATTTGTTCTTAAAAGGAAAATCATTTCAGTTTATTTTAATTTTCAAAATTTTCCTCAATTTATTATTTGACCTAGAAAATATCTCAAATTATTTTTCTCTATCCCATTTTATTCTTTACTACCAAATAATTTCTTAATTTATTTGCAAACGAAAAATACCTCAGTTTATTCTGAATTGCCAAACGTACCTCAATTTGTTTACTGCAGAAAAAAGCACCTCAAATTTTTTTCCTTTACTACATTTTTATTTTTTATTTCGATAAATATCCTCGACTTGGTTTTTACCAAATAATAGCACAAATTATTTTTGTTTACCTCATTTTTGTGTTCTATTGCAAAAGAGTACCTCAATCAATTATTCAAACGAAAAATACCTTAGTTTATTTTTTGTTACCAAAACGTGTCTCAATTTTTTTTTTATAAAAAAATACCGTAAACTTTTTTTTCTCACCTCATTTTATTTTTCATTAAAAGAAAGAGAGCGCCAATTTATTTTTTTCACAACAGATACATCAAAATATTTTTATTTTTCTTTACCTCATTATGCCTCAAATTATTTTCCTTTACCTCAAAAATTCCCTATTTAGTTTTTTAAGAAAAAATACCATAAATTATTTTCTATACCTCATTTTATTTTTTATTACAAAAACGTACCTCGATTTTTTTTTCAAACAAAGAATACCTTAGTTTATTGTTAATTACCAAAAAGTAGCTCAATTTATATTTTATCAAAAAATACCTCACATTATTTTTCTTTACGTCATTTTATTTTTCATTACCAAAACGCGCCTCGATTTATTTTTTTACAAAAAATACATCAAATTATTTTTCTTTTCCTCGTTTTATTTTTTCTTAACAAAAAATACCTCAAACTATTTTTCTTTACCTCATTTTTTTTTTGGATCACCAAAAAAGTTCTCAGTTTTTTTTAATTACAAAAGAGTACCTCAACTTACTTTTTTTCACCAAAAGACACCTCAGTTTATTTTAATTACCGTAGAGCAAGTGAAATTATATTTTTAACATAAGTAATAAATCAAATTACTTTTCCTTACCATATTTGATTTTTGTTTTTTACCAAAAAATAACTCAATTTATTTTTAAAACAAAAAATATCTCAGTTTATTTTAATTTCCAAAATTTTCCTCAATTTATTGTTTGACCAAGAAAATACCTCAAATTATTTTTTTTTATCTCATTTTGTTGTTTACTACCAAATAATTCCTCAATTTATTTGTAAACAAAAAATACCTCAGTTTATTTTGATTTGCCAAACGTACCTCAATTTATTTATTTTAGCAAAAAACACCTCAAAATTTTTGTGTTTACTTCATTTATTTTTTTTATTTCAATAAATATCCTCAACGTTTTTTTGTGCCATATAATAGCATAATTTATTTTCCTTGACCTCATTTTATGTTCTATTGCAAGAAAATACCTCATTCTATTATTCAAACGAAAAATACCTCAGTTTTTTTTTGTTACCAAAAAGTATGTCAATTTATTTTTTATCAAAAAATACCTAAAATTATTTTTTTCGTACCTCGTTTTATTTTTTATTACAAAAAAGAGCACACCAATTCATTTTTTAACGACAGATCCATCAAATTATATTTATTTTTCTTTATCTCGATTTATTTTTTGTTACCCCGATTTATTTTTTATCCAAGAAAAGTACCTCTATTTATTCTTTGAACAAAAAAATACCGTAAACTAGTTTTATTTTTTATTAACAAAAATACCCTCGATTAATTCTTTTCATAAAAAATAGCAAATTACATTTTTATTTATTGGATATTATTATTTATTTCCCAAAAGTACCTCAAATTATTTTTTCTTGCCTCATTTTACTCTTTATTTCCAAATAATTCCTCAATTTATTGTTCAAAAGAAAAAAACCTCAGTTTATTCTATTTTGCAAAGAGTACCTCAATTTATTTCTTTAGCGAAAAGTACACCAAATTATTTATATTTACCTAAGTGTTTTTTCTATTTCAAAAAATAACCTTAATTTCTTTTTTTATGGAATAATTCCACAAATTATTTTTCTAGACCTCATTTTATTTTTTGTTACAAAAAAGTACCTCAATTTTTTTTTTTAAACGAAAAATACCTCAGTATATTGTTAATTACCAAAAAGTAGCTCAATTTATTTTTTACCAAAAAATACCTCACATTATTTTTCCTTACGTCATTTTATTTTTTATTACCAAAACGCATGTCTACTTATTTGTTTTTACAAAAAATACATCAAATTATTATTTTTTGCCTCATTTTATTTTTTATTCCTAGAAAATATCTGAAACTATTTTTCTTTACTTCATTTTATTTTTTCGGTCACCAAAAATGTACCTCAGTTTATTTTAATTACCGAAGAATACCTCAATTTATTTTTTTACCAGAAAACAACACAGTTTATTTTAATTACCGACGAGCACTTCAAATTATTTTTTTAACCAAAGAAATACCTCAAATTACTTATCTTTACCATATTTAGATATTATTTTTACCGAAAAGTAGGTCAATTTGTTCTTAAAACGAAAAATATCTCAGTTTATTTTAATTTTCAAAATTTACCTCAATTTATTATTTGACCAAGATAATACCTCAAATTATTTTCCTTTATCTCATTTTATTCCTTACTACGAAATAATTTCTCAATTTATTTGCAAACGAAAAATACCTCTGTTTATTCTGATTTGCCAAACGTACCTCAATTTGTTTACTGTAGCAAAAAGCACCTCAAAGTTTTTTTCTTTACTTCATTTTTTTTTTTTATTTCGATAAATATCCTGGACTTGTTTTTTACTGAATAATAGCACAAATTAATTTTCTTTACCTCATTTTTAAGTTTTATCGCAAAAAAGTACCTCAATCAATTATTCAAACGAAAAATACCTTATTTTTATTTTTTGTTACCAGAAAGTGTCTCAATTTATTTTTTATAAAAAAATACCTTAAATTATTTTTTCTCACCTCATTTTGTTTTTTAATAACAGAAAGAGAACACCAATTTATTTTTTTCACAATAGATACATCAAAATATTTTTATTTTTCTTTACCTCATTTTATTTTCTGTTACAAAAAAATACCCCGATTTATTTTTTGTCCAAAAAATTCCTCAAATTATTTTCTGTACCTCATTTTTATTTTTTATTACAAAAACGTACCTCGATTTTTTTTAAAAAGAAAAATACCCCAGTTTATTGTTAATTACGAAAAAGTAGCTCCATTTATATTTTATAAAAAAATACTTAACATTGTTTTTCCTTACGTCATTTTATTTGTTATTACCAAAACGTGCCTCGATTTATTTTTTTGCAAAAAATACATTATATATATATATTTTTTTACCTCGTTTAATTTTTTCTTAACAAAATATACCTCAAACTATTTTTCTTTACCTCATTTTTTTTTTGGATTACCAAAAAAAGTCCTCATTTTTTTTTAATTACAAAAGCGTACCTCAAATTAATTTTTTTCACAAAAAAACACCTCAGTTTATTTAATTACCGAAGAGCACGTGAAATTATATTTTTAACATAAGTAATACATCAAATTACTTTTCCTTACCATATTTGATTTTTTTTTTTTACCGAAAAATAGCTCAATTTATTTTTAAAACAAAAAATTTCTCAGTTTATTTTAATTTCCAAAATTTTCTTCAATTTATTGTTTGACCAAGAAAATACCTCAAATTATTTTTCTTTATCTCATTTTATTCTTTACTACCAAATAATTCCTCAATTTATTTGTAAACGAAAAATAGCTCAGTTTATTCTGATTTGCCAAACGTACCTCAATTTATTTATTTTAGCAAAAAACATCACAAAATTTTTTTCTTTACTACATTTTTTTTTTTTTTCAATAAATATCCTCAACTTATTTTTGTGCCATTTAATAGCACAAATTATTTTTCTTTACCTCATTTTATGTTTTATTGCAAAAAAATATCTCATTCTATTATTCCAACCAAAAAGTATGTCAATTTATTTTTTATCAGAAAAATACCTTAAATTATTTTTTTGTACCTCGTTTTGTTTTTTATTACAAAAAAGAGTACACCAATTTCATTTTTTAACGACAAATACATCAAACTATATTTATTTTTCTTTACCTCATTTTATTTTTTGTTACAAAAAAAATACCCCGATTTTTTTTTTATCCAAGAAAAGTACCTCTATTTATCCTTTGAACAAAAAAAATACCTTAAACTAGTTTTATCTTTTATTAAAAAAAATATCCTCGATTAATTCTATTCATATAAAACAGCTCAGTAAATTTTTATTTACCAGATATTATTTTTTATTTCCCAAAAAGTACCTCAAATTATTATTTTTTGCCTCATTTTACACTTTATTTCAAAACAATTCCTCAGTTTATTCTATTTTGCAAAGAGTACCTCAATTTATTTCTTTAGCGAAAAGTACACCAAATTATTTATCCTTACCTAATTATTTTTTTTATTTCACGAAATAACCTTAATTTATTTTTTTATGGAATAATTCCACAAATTATTTTTCTAGACCTTATTTTATTTTTTATTACATAAAAGTACCTCAATTTATTTTGTAAACGAAAAATACCATAGTTTATTGTTAATTACAAAAAAGTAGCTCAATTTATTTTTTACCAAAATATACCTCACATTATTTTTCCTTACGTCATTTTATTTTTTATTACCAAAACGCACGTCTATTTATTTGTTTTTACAAAAAATACATCAAATTATTTTTCTTTGCCTCATTTTATTTTTTATTCCCAGAAAATATCTGAAACTATTTTTCTTTACCTCATTTTATTTTTTCGGTCACCAAAAAGTACCTCAGTTTATTTTAATTACCGTAGAATACCTCAAATTATTTTTTTACCAAAAAACACCACAGTTTATTTTAATTACCGATGAGCACCTCAAAGTATTATTTTAACCAAAGATATACCTCAAATTACTTATCTTTACCTTATTTAGATATTGTTTTTACCGAAAAGTAGCTCAATTTGTTCTTAAAAGGAAAAATATCTCAGTTTATTTTAATTTTCAAAATTTACTTCAATTTATTATTTGACCAAGAAAATACCTTGAATTATTTTTCTTTATCTCATTTTATTCTTTACTACGAAATAATTTCTCAATTTATTTGCAAACGAAAAATACCTCAGTTTATTCTGATTTGCCAAACGTACCTCAATTTTTTTATTTTTTCTCACCTCATTTTATTTGTTATTAACAGAAAGAGAAGGCCAACTTATTTTTTTCACAACAGGTACATCAAATTATTTTTATTTTTCTTTACTTCATTTTATTTTCTGTTACAAAAAAAAATACCCCGATTTATTTTTTATCCAAAAAATTCCTCAAATTATTTTCCTTTACCTCAAAAATACCCTATTTAGTTTTTTAAGAAAAAAAACCATAAATTATTTTCTATACCTCATTTTTATTTTTTATTACAAAAACGTACCTCGATTTTTTTTTCAAACAAAAAATACCCCAGTTTTTTATTAATTACCAAAAAGTCGCTCCATTTATTTTTTTTAAAAAAATACCTCATATTGTTTTTCCTTACGTCATTTTATTTTTTATTACCAAAACGCGCTTTGACTTATTTTTTTACAAAAACAACATAATATTTTTTTTATTTGCTTGGTTTTATTTTTTCTTAACAAAAAATACCTCATACTATTTTTCTTTTTTTTTTTTGGATCACCGAAAAAAGTCCTCATTGTTTGTTAATTACAAAAGCGTACCTCAATTTAATTTTTTTCACCAAAAAACACCTCCGTTTGTTTTAAAGACTGCGAAGCACGTGAAATTATATTTTTAATATAAGTAATACATCAAATTACTTTTCCTTACCATATTTGATTTTTTGTTTTTTACAGAAAAATAGCTAAATTTATTTTTAAAACAAAAATATCTTAGTTTATTTTTATTTCAAAAAATTTCCTCAATTTATTGTTTGACCAAGAAAATACCACAAATTATTTTTCTTTATCTCATTTTGTTCTTTACTTCCATATAATTCCTCAATTTATTTGTAAACGAAAAATACCTCAGTTTATTCTGATTTGCCAAACGTACCTCAACTTATTTATTTTAGCGAAAAAACACCTCAAAGTTTTTTTTTTACTTCATTTTTTTTTTATTTCAATAAATATCCTCAACTTGTTTTTGTGCCACATAATAGCACAAATTTTTTTTCCTTGACCTCATTTTATGTTTTATTGCAAAAAAATACCTCATTCTATTATTCAAACGAAAAATATCTCAGTCTTTTTTTCTTACCAAAAAGTATGTCAATTTATTTTTTATTAAAAAATACCTTAAATTTTTTTTTCTTACCTCGTTTTATTTTTTATTAGCAAAAAGAGCACACCAATTCATTTTTAACAAAAAAATACATCAATTTATATTTATTTTTCTTTATCTCATTTTATTTTTTGTTAAGAAAAAAATACATCGATTTATTTTTTATCCAAGAAAAGTACCTCTGTTTATTCTTTGAACAAAAAAAATACCCAAACTAGTTTTATTTTTTATTAACGAAACTATCCTCGATTAATTCTTTTCATAAAAAATAGCTCATTATATTTTCATTTACCAGATATTTTTTTTTATTTCTTAAAATTACGTCAAATTATTTTTTGTGCCTCATTATACTCTTTATTTCCAAATAATTCCTCAATTTATTGTTCAAAAGAAAAATACCTAAGTTCATTCTATTTTGCAAAGAGTACCTCAATTTATTTCTTTAGCGAAAAGTACACCAAATTATTTATCCTTACCTAATTGTTTTTTTTATTTCGAAATATAACCTTAATTTATTTTTTTATAGAATAATTCAACAAATTATTTTTCTAGACCTCATTTTATTTTTTATAACAAAAAAGTACCTCAATTTATTTTTCAAACGAAAAATACCTCGGTTTATTGTCAATTACCAAAAAGTAGCGCAATTTATTTTTTACCAAAAAATACCTCACATTATTTTTCCTTACGTCATTTTATTTTTTATTACCAAAACGCACCTCTATTTATTTGTTTGTACAAAAAATACATCAAATTATTTTTCTTTGCCTCATTTTATTTTTTATTCCCAGAAAATATCTGAAACTATTTTTCTTTATTTCATTTTATTTTTTCGGTCATCAAAAAGTAACACAGTTTAATTTAATTACCAAAGAATACCTCAATTTATTTTTATATTAGAAAACACCACAGTTTATTCTAATTACCGACGAGCACCTCAAATTATTTTTTTAACCAAAGAAATACCTCAAATTACTTATCTTTACCATATTCAGATATTATTTTTACCGAAAAGTAGCTCAATTTTTTGTTAAAACAAAAAATTTCTCAATTTATTTTAGTTTTCAAAATTTACCTCAATTTATTATTTGACCAAGAAAATAGCTCAAATTATTTTTCTTTATCCCATTTTATTCTTTACTACCAAATAATTTCTCAATTTATTTGCAAACGAAAAATACCTCAGTTTATTCTGATTTGCCAAACGTACCTCAACTTGTTTACTGTAGCAAAAAGCAATCCAAATTTTTTTCCGTTACTACATTTTTATTTTTTATTTCGATAAATATCCTCGACTTGTTTTTTACCAAATAATAGCACAAATTATTTGTCTTTACCACATTTCTATGTTCTAATGCAAAAGAGTACCTCAATCAATTATTCAAACGAAAAATACCTTAGTTTATTTTTTTGTTACCAAAATGTGTCTCAATTTATTTTTTATAAAAAAATACCGTAAATTATTTTTTCTCACCTCAATTTATTTTTTATTAACAGAAAGAGAATGCCAATATAATTTTTTCACAACATATACATCAAAATATTTTTATTTTTCTTACCTCATTTTAGTTTCTGTTACAAAATAACTCCGATTTATTTTTTAACCAAAAAATGCCTCAAATTATTTTCCTTTACCTTTAAAATACCGTGTTTAGTTTTTTAAGAAAAAATACCATAAATTATTTTCTATACCTCATTTTATTTTTTAATACAAAAACGTACCTCGATTTTTTTTTCAAACGAAAAATACCCCAGTTTATTGTTAATTACCAAAAAGTAGCTCAATTTATATTTTATCAAAAAATACCCTTACATTGTTTTTCTGTACGTCATTTTATTTTTCATTACCAAAACGCGCCTCGATTTATTTTTTTACAAAACATACATCAAATTATTTTTCTTTTCCTCGTTTTATTTTTTCTTAACAAAAAATACCTCAAACTATTTTTCTTTACCTCATTTTTTTTTTGGATCACAAAATAAGTTCACGGTCTTTTTTAATTACAAAAGAGTACCTCAAATTTATTTTTTTCACCAAAAAACAACTCAGTTTATTTTAATTACCTTTGAGCAAGTGAAATTATAGTTTTAACATAAGTAATACATCTAATTACTTTTCCTTACCATATTTGATTTTTTTTTTTTACCGAAAAATAGCTCAATTTATTTTTAAAACAATAAATATCTCAGTTTATTTTAATTTCAAAATTTTCCTCAATTTATTTTTTGACCAAGAAAATACCACAAATTATTTTTCTTTATCACATTTTGTTCTTTACTACCAAATAATTCCTCAATTTATTTGTAAACGAAAAATACCTGAGTTTATTCTGATTTGCCAAACGTACCTCAATTTATTTATTTTAGCAAAAAACATCTAAAATTGTTTTTGCTTACTTCATATTTTTTTTTATTTAATTAAATATCCTCAACTTTTTTTTGTGGCATATAATAACACAAATTATTTTCCTTGACCTCATTTTATGTTCTATTGCAAGAAAATACCTCATTCTATTATTTAAACGAAAAATACCTCATTTTTTTTTTGGTTACCAAGAAGTATGTCAATTTACTTTTTATCAACAAATACCTTAAATTATTTTTTCGTACCTCATTTTATTTTTTATTACAAAAAAGAGCACACCAATTCATTTTTTAACGACAGATCAATCAAATTATATTTTTTTTTCTTTACCTCATTTTATTTTTTGTTACCCCGATTTATTTTTTAACCAAGAAAAGTACCTCTAGTTATTCTTTGAACAAAAAAACTACCTTAAACTAGTTTTATTTTTTATTAACAAAAATATCCTCGATTAATTCTTTTTATAAAAATTAGCTAATTATATTTTTATTTACCAGATATTATTTTTTATTTCCAAAAAGTACATCAAATTATTTTTTCTTGCCTCATTTTACTCTTTATTTCCAAATAATTCCTCAATTTATTGTTCAAAAGAAAAAAAACCTAAGTTTATTCTATTTGCAAAGAGTACCTCAATTTATTTCTTTAGCGAAAAGTACACCAAATTATTTATCTTTACTTAAGTGTTTTTTCTATTTCGAAAAATAACCTTAATTTATTTTTTTATGGAATAATTCTACAAATTATTTTCCTAGACCTCATTTTATTTTTTGTTACAAAAAAGTACCTCTTTTTTTTTTTAAACGAAAAATACCTCAGTTTATTGTTAATTACCAAAAAGTAGCTCAATTTATTTTTTACCAAAAAATACCTCACATTATTTTTCCTTACGTAATTTTATTTTTTATTACCAAAACACCCCTCTATTTATTTGTGTTTACAAAAAATACATCAAACTATTTTTCTTTGCCTCTTTTTATTTTTTATTCCCAGAAAATATCTGAAACTATTTTTCTTTACCTCATTTTATTTTTTCGGTCAGCAAAAAGTACCTCAGTTTATTTTAATTACCGAAGAATACCTCAATTTATTTTTTTACCAGAAAACACCACAGTTTATTTTAATTACCGACGAACACCTCAAGTTACTTATCTTTACCATATTCAGATATTATTGTTATCGAAAAGTAGCTCAATTTGTTCTTAAAAAGAAAAATATCTCAGTTTATTTTAATTTTCAAAATTTACCTCAATTTATTATTTGACCAAGAAAATACCTCAAATTAGTTTTCTTTATCCCATTTGATTCTTTACTACCAAATAATTTCTCAATTTATTTGCAAACGAAAAATACCTCAGTTTATTCTTAATTGCCAAACGTACCTCAATTTGTTTACTGTAGAAAAAAGCACCTCAAATTTTTTTCCTTTACTACATTTTTATTTTTTAATTCGATAAATATCCTCGACTTGTTTTTTACCAAATAATAGCACAAATTATTTTTCTTTACCTCATTTTTGTGTTCTATTGCAAAAGAGTACCTCAATCAATTATTCAAACGAAAAATACCTTAGTTTATTTTTTGTTACCAAAACGTGTCTCAATTTATTTTTTATAAAAAAATACTGTAAATTATTTTTTCTCACCTCATTTTATTTTTTATTAACAAAAAGAGAACGTCAATTTGCTTTTTTCACAACAGATACATCAAAATATTTTTATTTTTTTTTACCTCATTATGCCTCAAATTATTTTCCTTTAGCTCAAAAATACCCTATTTTTTTTGTTAAGAAAAAATACCGTAAATTATTTTCTATATCTCATTTTATTTTTTATTACAAAAACGTACCTCGATTTTTTTTTCAAATGAAAAATACCCCAGTTTATTGTTAATTACCAAAAAGTAGCTCAATTTATATTTTATCAAAAAATACCTCACATTTTTTTTCTTTACGTTATTTTATTTTTCATTACCAAAATGCGCCTCGATTTATTTGTTTACAAAAAATACATCAAATTATTTTTCTTTTCCTTGTTTTATTTTTTCTTAACAAACAATACCTCAAACTATTTTTCTTTACCTCATTTTTTTTTTGGATTACCAAAAAAGTTCTAAGTTTTTTTTAATTACGAAAGAGTACCTCAATTTTATTTTTTTCACAAAAAAACACCTCAATTTATTTTAATTACCGTAAAGCAAGTGAAATTATATTTTTAACATAAGTAATACATCAAATTACTTTTCCTTACCATATTTGATTTTTTTTTTTTACCGAAAAATAGCTCAATTTATTTTTAAAACAAAAAATATCTAAGTTTATTTTAATTTCTAAAATTTTCCTCAATTTATTGTTTGACCAAGAAAATACCTCAAATTATTTTTCTTTATCTCATTTTGTTCTTTACTACCAAATAATTCCTCAATTTATTTGTAAACGAAAAATACCTCAGTTTATTCTGATTTTCCAAACGTACCTCAATTTATTTATTTTAGCAAAAAACACCTCAAAACTTTTTTGTTTACTTCATTTTTTTTTTTTTATTTCAATAAATATCCTCAACTTATTTTTGTGCCACATAATAGCACAAATTATTTTCCCCTACCTCATTTTATGTTCTATTGCAAGAAAATACCTCATTCTATTATTCAAACAAAAAGTACCTCAGTTTTTTTTTGTTACCAAAAAGTATGTCAATTTATTTTTTATCAAAAAATACCTAAAATTATTTTTTCGTACCTCGTTTTATTTTTTGTTACAAAAAAGAGCACACCAATTCATTTTTTAACGACAGATCCATCAAATTATATTTATTTTTCTTTACCTCATTTTATTTTTTGTTACCCTGATTTATTTTTTATCCAAGAAAAGTACCTCTATTTATTCTTTGAACAAAAAAATACCTTAA
The DNA here is from genome assembly GCF_000471905.2 of Amborella trichopoda. Next base: position 28,574 of record NW_006499799.1, read on the forward strand.
ACTACTTTTCTTTTTTATTAACAAAAATATCCTCGATTATTTCTTTTCATAAAAAATAGCTAATTATATTTTTATTTACCGGATATTATTTTTTATTTCCAGAAAGTACCTCAAATTATTTTTTCTTGCCTCATTTTAGTCTTTATTTCCAAATAATTCCTCAATTTATTGTTCAAAAGAAGAAAACCTCAGTTTATTCTATTTTGCAAAGAGTACCTCTATTTATTTCTTTAGCGAAAAGTACACCAAACTATTTATCTTTATCTTAGTGTTTTTTCTATTTCAAAAAATAACTTTAATATATTTTTTTATGGAATAATTCCACAAATTATTTTTCTAGACCTCATTTTATTTTTTATTAAAAAAAATTACCTCAATTTTTTTTTCAATGAAAAATACCTCAGCTTATTGTTAATTACCAAAAAATACCTCACATTATTTTTCCTTATGTCATTTTATTTTTTATTACCAAAACTCCCCTCTATTTATTTGTTTTTATAAAAAATACATCAAACTATTTTTCTTTGCCTCATTTTATTTTTCATTCCCAAAAAATATCTGAAACTATTTTTCTTTACCTCATTTTATTTTTTCGGTCACCAAAAAGTACCTAAGTTTAGTTTAATTACCGAAGAATACCTCAATTTATTTTTATACCAGAAAACACCATAGTTTGTTTTAATTACCGACGAGCACCTCAAATTATTTTTTTAACCAAAGAAACACCTCAAATTACTTATCTTTACCATATTCAGATATTATTTTTACCGAAAAGTAGCTCAATTTGTTCTTAAAACGAAAAATATTTCATCCTAAACTTATTTTTGTGCCATATAATAGCACAAATTATTTTCCTTGACCTCATTTTATGTTTTGTTGCAAAAAAATACCTCATTCTATTATTGAAACGAAAAATACCTAAGTTTTTTCTTGATACCAAAAAGTATGTCAATTTATTTTTTCGCACCTCGTTTTACTTTTTATTACAAAAAAGAGCACACCAATTCATTTTTTAACGACAAATACATCAAATTATATTTATTTTTCTTTACCTCATTTTATTTTTGTTACAAAAAAAATACCTTAAACTA
>NW_006499799.1:29684-57602 GCF_000471905.2 Amborella trichopoda
ATTTACCAGATATAATTTTTTATTTCCCAAAAGTACCTCAAACTATTTTTTCTTGCCTCGTTTTACTCTTTATTTACAAATAATTCCTCAATTTAATGTTCAAAAGAAAAATACCTCAGTTTATTCTATTTTGCAAAGAGTACCTCTGATTATTTCTTTAGCGAAAAGTACTCCAAATTATTTATCCTTACCAAATTGATATTTTCATATCGAAAAATATCCTTAATTTTTTTTTTTAAGGAATAATTCCACAAATTATTTTTCTAGACCTCATTTTTATTTTTTATTACTAAAATGTACCGCAATTTATTTTTCGAATAAAAAATACCTCAATCTATTGTTAATTACCAAAAAGTAGCTCAATTTATTTTTTACCAAAAAATACCTCACATTATTTTTCCTTGCGTCATTTTATTTTTTATTACCAAAACTCGCCTCTATTTATTTGTTTTTAAAAAAAATACATCAATTTATTTTTCTTCGCCTCATTTTATTTTTTATTCCCAAAAAATATCTGAAACTATCATTCTTTACCTCATTTTATTTTTTCGGTCACCAAAAAGAACCTCAGTTTATTTTAATTACTGTAGACTACCTCCATTTATTTTTTTACCAGAAAACACCACAGTTTATTTTAATTACCGACGAGCACCTCAAATTACTTTTCTTTACCTTATTTAGAAAATATTTTTATCGAAAAGTAGCTCAATTTGTTCTTAAAACGAAAAATATCTCAGTTTATTTTAACTTTCAAATTTTACCACAATTTATTATTTGACCAAAAAAATACCGCAAATTATTTTTCTTTATCTCGTTTTATTCTTTGCTACGAAATAATTTCTCAATTTATTTGAAAACGAAAAATACCTCTGATTTGCCAAACGTACCTCAATTTGTTTACTGTAGCAAAATAACCTCAATATTTTTCCTTTACTTTATTTTTATTTTTTATTTCGATAAATATCCTCGACTTGTTTTTTACCAAATAATAGCACAAATTATTTTTCTTTACCTCATTTTTATGTTCTATTGCAAAAGAGTACCTCAATCAATTATTCAAACGAAAAATACCTTAGTTTATTTTTTGTTACCAAAAAGTGTCTCAATTTATTTTCCATAAAAAATACAGTAAATTATTTTTTTTCACCTCATTTTATTTTTTATTCACAGAAAGAGAGCGCCAATTTATTTTTTTCACAACAGATGCATCAAATTATTTTTATTTTTCATTACCTCATTTTATTTTCTGTTGCAAAAAAAATACCCCGATTTATTTTTTAACCAAAAAATGCCTCAAATTATTTTCCTTTACCTCAAAAATACCCTATTTAGTTTTTTAAGGAAAAATACCTTAAATTATTTTCTATACCTCAGTTTATTTTTTATTACAAAAGCGTACCTCGATTTTTTTTTCGAACGAAAGATACCCCAGTTTATTGTTAATTACCAAAAAGTTGCTCAATTTATATTTTATCAAGAAATACCTCGCATTGCTTTTCCTTATGTCATTTTAATTTTTATTACCAAAACGCTTATCGATTTATTTTTTTGCAAAAAATACATCAAATTATTTTTCTTTGCCTCGTTTTATTTTTTCTTAACAAAAAATATGTCAAACTATTTTTCTTTACCTCGTTTTTTTTTTTGGATCACCAAAAAAGTCCTCAATTTATTCTGATTTTCCAAACGTACCTCAATCTATTTATTTTAGCAAAAAACACCTCAAAATTTTCTTCTTTACTTAATTTCTTTTTTTTTTATTTCAATAAATACCCTCAACTTATTTTTGTGCCATATGATAGCACAAAATATTTTCCTTGACCTCATTTTATGTTTTATTGCAAAAAAATACCTCATTTTATTATTCAAATGAAAAATACCTCGGTTTTTTCTTGTTACAAAAAAGTGCGTTAATTTATTTTTTTATCAAAAAATACCTTAAATTATTTTTTCTTACCTCGTTTTATTTTTTATTACAAAAAAAAAGCACACCAATTCATTTTTTAACCACAAATACATCAAATTACATTTATTTTTCTTTACCTCATTTTATTTTTTGTTACAAAAACAATACCCTGATTTATTTTTTATCCAAGAAAAATACCTCTATTTATTCATCGAAAAGAAAAAATACCTTAAACTAGATTTATTTTTTATAAAAAAAAAATATCCTCGATTAATTCTTTTCATAAAAAATAGCTCATTATATTTTTATTTACCAGATATCATTTTTTATTTCTCAAAAGTACCTCAAACTATTTTTTCTCTACTCCTTTTACTCTTTATTTCCAAATCATTCCTCAATTTATTGTTCAAAAGAAAAATACCTCAGTTTATTCTATTTTTCAAAGAGTACCTCAATTTATTTCTTTAACGAAAAGTACACCAAATTATTTATCCTTACCTAATTGTTTTTTTCATTTTGAAAAATAACCTTAATTTATTTTTTTATGGAATAATTCCACAAATTATTTTTCTAGACCTCATTTTACTTTTTATTACAAAAAAGTACCTCAATTTATTTTTCGAACGAAAAATACCTCAGTCTATTGTTAATTACCAAAACGTAGATCAATTTATTTTTTACCAAAAAATACCTCACATTATTTTTCCTTACGTTATTTTATTTTTTATTACCAAAACGCGCCTCTATTTATTTGTTTTTACAAAAAATACATCAATTTATTTTTTTTCGCCTCATTTTAGTTTTTATTCCCAGAAAATATCTGAAACTATCTTTCTTTACCTCATTTTATTTTTTCGGTCACCAAAAAGCACCTCAGTTTATTTTAATTACCGAAGAATACCTCAATTTATTTTTTTACCAGAAAACACCACAGTTTATTTTAATTACCGATGAGCACCTCCAATTATTTTTTTATCCAAAGAAATACCTCAAATTACTTTTCGTTACCTTATTTAGATCTAATTTTTACCGAAAAGTAGCTCAATTTGTTCTTAAAACAAAAAAATATCTCAGTTTATTTTAACTTTCAATTTTTACGACAATTTATTATTTGACCAAGAAAATGCCGCAAATTATTTTTCTTTATCTCGTTTTACTCTTTACTACGAAATAAATTCTCAATTTATTTGAAAACGAAAAATACCTCAGTTTATTATGATTTGCCAAACGTACCTCAATTTGTTTACTGTAGCAAAAATATCCTCAAATTTTTTTCCTTTACTTCATTTTTATTTTTTATTTCGATAAATATCCTCGACTTGTTTTTCACCAAATAATAGCAGAAATTATTTTTGTTTACCTCATTTTTATGTTCTATTGCAAAAGAGTACCTCAATCAATTATTCAAACGAAAAATACCTTAGTTTATTTTTCATTACCAAAAAGTGTCTCAATTTATTTTCTATAAAAAATACCGTAAATTGTTTTTTCTCACCTCATTTTATTTTTTATTAACAGAAAGAAAACGCCCATTTATTTTTTTTTCAAAATAGATGCATCAAATTATTTTTGTTTTTCTTTACCTCATTTTATTTTCTGTTACAAAAAAAATACCCCGATTTATTTTTTAACCAAAAAATTCCTCAAATTATTTTCCTTTACCTCAAAAATACCCTATTTAGTTTTTTAAGAAAAAATACCTTAAATTATTTTCTATACCTCATTTTAGTTTTTATTACAAAAGCGTACCTCGATTTTTTTTTCGAACGAAAAATACCCTAGTTTATTGTTAATTACAAAAAAGTTGCTCAATTTATATTTTATCAAAAATACCTCGCATTATTTTTCCTTACGTCATTTTTTTTTATTACCAAAACGCTCCTCGATTTATTTTTTCACAAAAAGTACATCAAAACTTTTTTCTTTGCCTCGTTTTAATTTTTCTTAACAAAAAATACGTCAAACTATTTTTCTTTACCTCATTTTTTTTTTGGATCACCAAAAAAGTCCTCAGTTTATTCTTATTTGCCAAACGTACCTCAATCTATTTATTTTAGCAAAAAACACCTCAAAATTTTCTTCTTTTCTTAATTTTTTTTTTTTTTTCAATAAATACCCTCAACTTATTTTTGTGCCATATGATAGCGCAAATTATTTTCCTTGACCACATTTTATGTTTTATTGCAAACAAATTCCTCATTCTATTATTCAAAGGAAAAATTGCTCAGTTTTTTCTTTTTACAAAAAAGTACGTCAATTTATTTTTTATCAAAAAATACCTTAAATTATTTTTTCTTGCCTCGTTTTATTTTTTATTACAAAAAAGAGCACACCAATTCATTTTTTAACGACAAATACAGCGAATTACATTTATTTTTCTTTACCTCATTTTATTTTTTGTTACAAAAAAAATACCTCGATTTATTTTTTATCCAAGAAAAGTACCTCTATTTATTCATCAAAAAGAAAAAATACCTTAAACTAGATTTATTTTTTATTAACAAGAATATCCTCGATTAATTCTTTTCATAAAAAATAGCTCATTATATTTTTATTTACCAGATGTCATTTTTTATTTCCCAAAAGTACCTCAAACTATTTTTTCTCTCCTCCTTTTACTCTTTATTTCCAAATCATTCTTCAATTTATTGTTCAAAAGAAAAATACCTCAATTTATTCTATTTTGCAAAGAGTACCTCAATTTATTTCTTTAGCGAAAAGTACACCAAGTTATTTATCCTTACCAAATTGATTTTTTCATTTCGAAAAATAACCTTAATTTGTTTTTTTAAGGAATAATTCCACAAATTATTTTTCTAGACCTCATTTTATTTTTTATTACAAAAAAGTACCACAATTTATTTTTCAAACGAAAGATACCTCAGTCTATTGTTAACTACCAAAAAGTAGCTCAATTTATTATTACCAAAAAATACCTCACATTATTTTTCCTTATGTCATTTTATTTTTTATTACCAAAACTCACCTCTATTTATTTGTTTTTTAAAAATATACATCAATTTATTTTTCTTCGCCTCATTCTATTTTTTATTCCCAGAAAATATCTGAAACTATCATTCTTTACCTCATTTTATTTTTTCGGTCACCAAAAAGAACCTCAGTTTATTTTAATTACTGTAGACTACCTCAATTTATTTTTTTACCAGAAAACACCACAGTTTATTTTAATTACCGACGAGCACCTCAAATTATTTTTTTATCCAAAGAAATACCTCAAATTACTTTTCTTTACATTATTTAGATATTATTTTTATCGAAAAGTAGCTCAATTTGTTCTTAAACGAAAAATATCTCAGTTTATTTTAACTATCAAATTTTACCACAATTTATTATTTGACCAAGAAAATACATCATATTATTTTTCTTTATCTCGTTTTATTCTTTACTATGAAATAATTTCTCACTTTATTTGAAAACGAAAAATACCTCAGTTTATTTTGATTTGCCAAACGTACCTCAATTTGTTTACTGTAGCAAAAATAACCTCAAATTTTTTTCCTTTACTTCATTTTATTTTTTATTTCGATAAATATCCTCGACTTGTTTTTTACTAAATAATAGCAGAAATTATTTTTCTTTACCTCATTTTTATGTTCTATTTCAAAAGAATACCTCAGTCAATTATTCAAACAAAAAATACCTTAGTTTATTTTTCGTTTCTCAATTTATTTTCTATAAAAAATACAGTAAATTATTTTTTTTCACCTCATTTTATTTTTTATGAACAGAAAGAAAACGCCAATTTATTTTTTTCACAACAGATGCATAAAATTATTTTTGTTTTTCCTTAACTCATTTTATTTACTTTTACAAAAAAAATACCCCGATTTTTTTTTTAACCAAAAAATGCCTCAAATTATTTTCCTTTACCTCAAAAATACCCTATTTAGTTTTTTTAAGAAAAAATACCATAAATTTTTTTCTATACCTCATTTTATTTTTTATTACAAAAGCGTACCTCGATTTTTTTTTCGAACGAAAAACGCCCCAGTTTATTGTTAATTACTAAAAAGTTGTTCAATTTATATTTTATCAAAAAATACCTTGCATTGTTTTTCCTTACGTCATTTTATTTTTTACTACCAAAACGCTCCTCGATTTATTTTTTTACAAAAAATACATCAAAATATTTTTCTTTGCCTCGTTTTATTTTTTCTTATCAAAAAATACGTCAAACTATTTTTCTTTACCTCATTTTTTTTTTGGATCACCAAAAAAGTCCTCAGTTTATTCTTATTTGCCAAACGTACCTCAATCTATTTATTTTAGCAAAAAACACCTCAAAATTTTCTTCTCCTTACGTCATTTTATTTTTTCGGTGTCCAAAAAGCACCTCAGTTTATTTTAATTACCGAAGAATACCTCAATTTATTTTTTTACCAGAAAACACCACTGTTTATTTTAATTACCGATGAGCACCTCAAATTATTTTTTTATCCAAAGAAATACCCCAAATTACTTTTCTTTACCTTATTTAGATATTATTTTTACCAAAAAGTAGCTCAATTTGTTCTTAAAACGAAAAATATCTCAGTTTATTTTAACTTTCAAATTTTACCACAATTTATTATTTGACCAAGAAAATACCTCAAATTATTTTTCTATATCTCGTTTTATTCTTTAATACGAAATAATTTCTCAATTTATTTGAAAACGAAAAATACCTCAGTTTATTCTGATTTGCCAAACGTACCTCAATTTTTTTACTGTAGCAAAAATAACCTCAAATTTTTTTCCTTTACTCCATTTTTATTTTTTATTTCGATAAATATCGTCGACTTGTTTTTTACCAAATAATAGCAGAAATTATTTTTGTTTACCTCATTTTTATGTTCTATTGCAAAAGAGTACCTCAATCAATTATTCAAACGAAAAATACCTTAGTTTATTTTTCGTTACCAAAAAGTGTCTCAATTTATTTTATATAAAAAATACCGTAAATCATTTTTTCTTACCTCATTTTATTTTTTATTAAAAAAAAAAAACGCCAATTTATTTTTTTCACAACAAATGCATCAAATTATTTTTGTTTTTCTTTACCTCATTTTATTTTCTGTTACAAAAAAAATACCCCAATTTATTTTTTAACCAAAAAATGCCTCAAATTATTTTCCTTTACCTCAAAAATACCCTATTTAGTTTTTTAAGAAAAAATACCACAAATTATTTTCTATACCTCATTTTATTTTTTATTACAAAAGCGTACCTTGATTTTTTTTTTCGAACGAAAAATGCCCCAGTTTATTATTTTCTTCCAAAAAGTTGCTTAATTTATATTTTAACAAAAAATATCTTTCATTGTTTTCCCTTACGTCATTTTATTTTTAATTACCGAAACGCTCCTCGATTTATTTTTTTACAAAAAATACATCAAAATATTTTTCTTTGCCTCGTTTTATTTTTTCTTAACAAAAAATACGTCAAACTATTTTTCTTTACCTCATTTTTATTTTGGATCACCAAAAACGTCCTCAGTTTATTCTGATTTGCCAAACGTACCTCAATTTATTTATTTTAGCAAAAAACACCTCAAAATTTTCTTCTTTACTTAATTTTTTTATTTTTTATTTCAATAAATACCCTCAACTTATTTTTGTTCCATAGGATAGTACAAATTATTTTCCTTGACCTCATTTTATGTTTTATTGCAAAAAAATACCTCATTCTAGTATTCAAAGGAAAAATAGCTCCGTTTTTTCTTCTTACAAAAAAGTACGTCAATTTAGTTTTTATCAAAAAATACTTTAAATTATTTTTTCTTGCCTCATTTTATTTTTTATTACAAAAAATTGCACACCAATTCATTTTTTAACGACAAATACATCAAATTACATTTATTTTTCTTTACATCAGTTTATTTTTTGCTACAAAAAAAATACCCCGATTTATTTTTTATCCAAGAAAAGTACCTCTATTTATTCATCGAAAGGAAAAAATACCTTAAACTCGATTTTCTTTTTATTAACAAAAATATCCTCGATCTTTTTGGTAATTAAAATAAACAGACGTTTTTTGTTTTGTAAACAAATCGGTTGAGGTACTTTCGGTAATAAGAAATAAAATACGGTAAAAAAAAATTTGTTTTGATGCATTTTTTTTGTTAAAAGACATAGTGAGGAGCCTTTTGGTGATAAAAAAATAAAATGGGGGCAAGAAAAAATAATTTGTGGTATTTTCATGGGCAATAAAATGGGGGCAAGAAAAAATAATTTCTGGTATTTTCTTGGGCAAACAGTAAAATTGAGGTAAATTTCGGAAATTAAAATAAGCTGAGATATTTTACGTTTTAAAAATAAAATGAGCTACTGTTCGATAAAAATAACAATTAAATATGCTAAAGAAAAGTAATTTGAGGTATTTCTGTGGTGAAAAAAAAAAATTTGAAGTACTCTTCGGTAATTAACATAAACTGAGGTGTTTTTTAGTAAGAAAAATAAATTTAGGTACTCTTTGGTAACTAAAATAAACTGTGGAACCTTTTGGTGATCGAAAAAAAAAAAACGAAGTAGTGAAAAATAGTTCGAGATATATTTTGGTAAGAAAAAATAAAATGGAGCAAAGAAAAACAGTATGATGCATTTTTGGTAAAAATGACATATATCGAGGTGCATTTTGGGAATAAAAAAAAAATTAAGTAGGAAAAAATGATGTGAGTTATGTTTTCGTAAAATACAAATTGAGCTGCTTTTTGGTAATTAACAATAAATTGAGGTATTTTTCTATTAAAAATAAATTCAGGTATTTTTTTTTGATAAAAAATAAAACGAGGTATAGAAAAATAAGTTGTGGTATTTTTCTGTACAAAAATAAGTCGAGGTTATTTTTAAGAAAAAAAAAAAAAATTAGGTAAAGAAATGTAATACGAGGTATTTTTCGCTAAAGAAATAATTTTGAGGTACTCTTTGCAAAGTAGAATAAACAGAGGTATTTTTCGCTAAAAAAATTATTTGAGGTACTCTTTAAAAATTAGAATAAACAAGGGTATTTTTCGTTTGAAAAATAAATTGAAGAATTATTTGAAAATAAAGAATAAAACGACGCAAAAGAAATAATTTGAGGTGCTGTTGAGAAACAAAAAATAACAACAGGTAAAGAAAAATACAACGAGGTATTTTTGATGAAAAAAATAAATCGAGGAACTTTCGATAATGTTTTTTTTAAAAGTCTCGATAGAAGTACTTTTTGGTTATAAAAAGTAAAATAACGTAAAGAAAAATAAAATTAATTTGTCGTATTTGTTGTGGAAAAAAAAAAATTGCTGTGCTCTTTTTTGTAATAAAAAATAAAATGAGGTAAAAATAAACAATTTGCATCATTTTTTGATAAAAAAATAAATTGAGATACTCTTTGGTAACAAAAAATAAACTGAGGTAATTGGTGTCGTTAATTGGTAAAAAAGAAGTCGAGCTTATTAATAGATATAAAGAACAAAAATGGGGTAAAGAAAAAAAATTTGAGGTGCTTTTTGCTAAAATAAATAAATTGAGGTACCTTTGGCTAATCAAAATAAACTGAGGTATTTTTCGTTTAACAAAAAAATTGATGAACTATTTGGTAATAAAGAATAAAATGAGATTGAGAAAAATAAATTGAGATAGTTTTTGGTAAAAAATAAAGAAAATTTGGGAGACTTTGGGAAATAAAAAATAATATCATCATATAAAGAAAAATATAGTGAGGCATTTCTTCTTGTAAAAACATAAATTCAGTAACTTTTTGGTAATTAAAATAAATAGACGTTTTTTGTTTTCTAAACAAATCGGTTGAGGTACTTTTGGTAATAAGAAATAAAATACGGTAAAAACAAATTTGTTGTGATGTATTTTTTTTGTTAAAAGACATAGTGAGGAGCCTTTGGTGACAAAAAAATAAAATGGGGGCAAGAAAAAATAATTTGTGGTATTTTCTTGGTCAAAAAGTAAAATTGAGGTAAATTTCGTAAATTAAAATAAGCTGAGATATTTTACGGTTTAAAAATAAAATGAGCTACTTTTTTGATAAAAATGTTAATTAAATATGATAGGGAAAAGTAATTTGAGGTATTTCTGTGGTGAAAAAAATAATTTGAGGTACTCTTCAGTAATTAAAATCAACTGAGGTGTTTTTTAGTAAGAAAAATAAATTTAGGTACTCCTTGGTAACTAAAATAAACTGTGGAACCTTTTGGTGATCGAAAAAAAAAAACGAGGTAGTGAAAAATACTTCGAGATATTTTTTGGTAAGAAAAAATAAAATGAGGCAAAGAAAAACAGTTTGAAGCATTTTTCGTAAAATTAACATATATCGAGGTGCATTTTGGTAATAAAAAATAAAACTACCCAAGGAAAAATAATGTGAGGTATGTTTTCGTAAAAGATAAATTGAGACATTTTTTTGGGATAAAAAATAAAACGAGGTATATCAAAAATCAATTTGTGGTATTTTTCTGTAAGAAAAATAAGTCGAGGTTATATTTAAGAAAAAAAAAAAAAATTAAGTAAAGAAATGTAATACGACGTATTTTTCGGTAAAGAAATAATTTTGAGGTACTCTTTGCAAAGTAGAATAAACAGAGGTATTTTTTGCTAAAGAAATAATTTGAGGTACTCTTTAAAAATTAGAATAAACAAAGGTATTTTTTGTTTGAAAAATAAAATGAAGAATTATTTGGAAATAAAGAATAAAACGACGCAAAAGAAATAATTTGAGGTGCTGTTGGGAAACAAAAAATAACAACAGGTAAAGAAAAATACAACGAGGTATTTTTGATGAAAAAAATAAATCGAGGAACTTTTTGCTAATAAAAAATAAAACAACTTAAAGGAAACTAACTTTCGGTAATGTTTTTGTTAAAAGTCTCGATAGAGGTACTTTTTGGTTATAAAAAGTAAAATAACGTAGAGAAAAATAAAATTAATTTGTCGTATTTGTTGTGGAAAAAAAAAATGCTGTGCTCTTTTTTGTAATAAAAATTAAAATGAGATAAAAAAAAATAATTTGCATCATTTTTTGAAAAAAAAATAAATTGAGATACTCTTTGGTAACAAAAAATAAACTGAGGTAATTGGTGCCGTTAATTGGTAAAAAAGAAGTCGATCTTATTAATAGATATGAAGAACAAAAATGGGGTAAAGAAAAAAAATTTGAGGTGCTTTTTGCTAAAATAAATAAATTGAGGTACCTTTGGCAAATCAGAATAAACTAAGGTATTTTTCGTTTAACAAAAAAATTGATGACCTATTTGATAATAAAGAATAAAATGAGATTGAGAAAAATAATTTGAGATAGTTTTTGGTAAAAAATAAACAAAAATGAGGAGACTTTGGGAAATAAAAAATAACATGAGGTAAAGAAAAATATAGTTAGGCATTTCTTCTTGTAAAAACATAAATTCAGTAACTTTTTGGTAATTAAAATAAAAAGACGTTTTTTGTTTTGTAAACAAATCGGTTGAGGTACTTTCGGTAATAAGAAATAAAATACGGTAAAAGAAAATTTGTTTTGATGTATTTTTTTTGTTAAAAGACATAGTGAGGAGCCTTTTGGTAATAAAAAAATAAAATGAGGGCAAGAAAAAGTAATTTGTGGCATTTTCTTGGTCAACCAGTAAAATTGAGGTAAATTTCGAAAATTAAAATAAACTGAGACATTTACGTTTTAAAAATAAAATGAGCTACTTTTTTGATAAAAATGTTAATTAAATATGATAAGGAAAAGTAATTTGAGGTATTTCTGTGGTGAAAAAAATAATTTGAGGTACTCTTCAGTAATTAAAATAAACTGAGGTGTTTTTTAGTAAGAAAAATAAATTTAGGTACTCTTTGGTAACTAAAATAAACTGTGGAACCTTTTGGTGATCGAAAAAAAAAAACGAGGTAGTGAAAAATAGTTCGAGATATTTTTTGGTAAGAAAAAATAAAATGAGGCAAAGAAAAACAATTTGATGCGGTTTTTGTAAAAATAACATATATCGAGGTGCATTTTGGTAATAAAAAATAAAATTACGTAAGGAAAATTAATGTGAGGTATGTTTTTGTAAAAGATAAATTGAGCTGCTTTTTGGTAATTAAAAATAAATTGAGGTATTTTTTTGCGATAAAAAATAAAACGAGGTATATCGAAAAATAATCTGAGGTAATTGGTGCCGTTAATTGGTAAAAAGAAGTCGAGCTTATTGAGGAGACTTTGGGAAATAAAAAATAACATCAGGTAAAGAAAAATATAGTTAGGCATTTCTTCTTGTAAAAACATAAATTCAGTAACATTTTGGTAATTAAAATAAAAAGACCCTTTTTGTTTTGTAAACAAATCGGTTGAGGTACTTTCGGTAATAAGAAATAAAATATGGTAAAAGAAAATTTGTTTTGATGTATTTTTTTTGTTAAAAGACATAGTGAGGAGCCTTTTGGTAATAAAAAAATAAAATGGGGGCAAGAAAAAATAATTTGTGGTATTTTCTTGGTCAAATAGTAAAATTGAGGTAAATTTCGAAAATTAAAATAAGCTGAGATATTTTACGTTTTTAAAATAAAATGAGCTACTGTTCGATAAAAATAATAATTAAATATGCTAAACAAAAGTAATTTGAGGTATTTCTGTGGTAAAAAAAATAATTTGAAATACTCTTCGGTAATTAACATAAACTGAGGTGTTTTTTAGTAAGAAAAATAAATTTACGTACTCTTTGGTAACTAAAATAAACTGTGGAACCTTTTGGTGATAAGAAAAAAAAAAACGAGGTAGTGAAAAAAAGTTCGAGATATGTTTTGGTAAGAAAATATAAAATGAAGCAAAGAAAAACAGTTTGATGCATTTTTTTAAAAATACCATATATCGAGGTGAATTTAGGGAATAAAAAAAAAAATTACGTAAGGAAAAATAATGTGACGTATGTTTTCGTATAAGATAAATTGAGCTGCTTTTTGGTAATTAACAATAAATTGAGGTATTTTTCTATTGAAAAATAAATTGAGGTATTTTTTTGAGATAAAAAATAAAACGAGGTATAGAAAAATAATTTGTGGTATTTTTCTGTAAGAAATATAAGTCGAGGTTATTTTTTTGAAAAAAAAAAAAACAATTAGGTAAAGAAATGTAATACGAGGTATTTTTCGCTAAAAAAATAATTTTGAGGTACTCTTTGCAAAGTAGAATAAACAGAGGTATTTTTCGCTAAAAAATTTATTTGAGGTACTCTTTAAAAATTAGAATAAACAAGGGTATTTTTCGTTTGAAAAATAAATTGAGGAATTATTTGAAAATAAAGATTAAAACGACATAATAGAAATAATTTGAGGTGCTGTTGGGAAACAAAAAATAACAACAGGTAAAGAAAAATACAACGAGGTATTTTTGATGAAAAAAATAAATCGAAGAACTTTTTGCTAATAAAAAATAAAACAACTTAAAGGAAACTGACTTTCAGTAAAGTTTTTCTTAAAAGTCGCGATAGAGGTACTTTTTGGTTATAAAAACTAAAATAAAGTAAAGAAAAATAAAATTAATTTGTCGTATTTGTGGTGGAAAAAAAAAATTGATGTGCTCTTTTTTGTAATTAAAAATAAAATGAGGTAAAAAAAATTAATTTGCATCATTTTTTGATAAAAAATAAATTGAGATACTTTTTGGTAACGAAAAATAAACTGAGGTAATTGGTGCCGTTAGTTGGTAAAAATAAGTTGAGGTTATTTATAGATATAAAGAACAAAACTGAGGTAAAGAAAAAAAATTTGATGTGCTTTTTGCTAAAATAAATAAATTGAGGTACGTTTGGAAAATCAGAATACACTGAGGTATTTTTTGCTTAACAAAAAAATTGATGAATTATTTGGTAATAAAGAATAAAATGAGATTTGAGAAAATAATTTGAGGTAGTTTTTGGTAAAACATAAAGAAAATTTGGGAGACTTTGAGAAATAAAAAATAATATCATCATATAAAGAAAAATATAGTGACACATTTCTTCTTGTAAAAACATAAATTCAGTAAATTTTTGGTAATTAAATTAAACTGACGCTTTTTTTTTGTAAACAAATCGGTTGAGGTACTTTCGGTAATAAAAAATAAAATACGGTAAAAGAAAATTTGTTTTGATGTATTTTTTTTGTTAAAAGACATAGTGAGGAGCCTTTTGGTAATAAAAAAATAAAATGAGGGCAAGAAAAAAAAATTTGTGGTATTTTTTTGGTCAACCAATAAAATTGAGGTAAATTTCGAAAATTAAAATAAACTTAAACATGTTACGTTTTAAAAATAAAATGAGCTACTTTTTCGATAAAAATGTTAATTAAATATGATAAAGAAAAGTAATTTGATGTACTTCTGTGGTGAAAAAAATAATTCGAGGTACTCTTCAGTAATTAAAATAATCAGAAATGTTTTTTAGTAAGAAAAATAAATTTAGGTACTCTTTGGTAACTAAAATAAACTGTGGAACCTTTTGGTGATCGAAAAAAAAAAATTGAGGCAGTGAAAAATAGTTCGAGATATTTTTTGGTAAGAAAAAATAAAATGAGGCAAAGAAAAACAGTTTGATGCATTTTTTGTAAAAATAACATATATCGAGGTGCATTTTGGTAATAAAAAATAAAATTACGTAAGGAAATTTAATGTGAGGTATGTTTTTGTAAAAGATAAATTGAGCTGCTTTTTGGTAATTAAAAATAAATTGAGGTATTTTTTTGCGATAAAAAATAAAACGAGGTATATCGAAAAATAATCTGAGGTAATTGGTGCCGTTAATTGGTAAAAAGAAGTCGAGCTTATTGAGGAGACTTTGGGAAATAAAAAATAACATCAGGTAAAGAAAAATATAGTTAGGCATTTCTTCTTGTAAAAACATAAAATAATTTGTGGTATTCTTCTGTAAAAAAATTAAGTCGAGGTTATTTTTTTGAAAAAAAAAAAACAATTAGGTAAAGAAATGTAATACGAGGTATTTTTCGCTAAAAAAATAATTTTGAGGTACTCTTTGCAAAGTAGAATAAACAGAGGTATTTTTCGCTAAAAAAATTATTTGAGGTACTCTTTAAAAATTAGAATAAACAAGGGTATTTTTCGTTTGAAAAATAAATTGAGGAATTAATTGAAAATAAAGATTAAAATGACAAAAAAGAAATAACTTGAGGTGCTGTTGGGAAACAAAAAATAACAACAGGTAAAGAAAAATACAACGAGGTATTTTTGATGAAAAAAATAAATCGAGGAACTTTTTGCTAATAAAAAATAAAACAACTTAAAAGGAAACAATCTTTCGGTAAAGTTTTTTTTAAAAGTCTCGATAGAGGTACTTTTTTGTTATAAAAAGTAAAATAACGTAAAGAAAAATAAAAATAATTTGTCGTTTTGGTGGTGGAAAAAAAAAAATTGATGTGCTCTTTTTTTTAATAAAAAATAAAATGAGGTAAAAAAAATTAATTTGAATCATTTTTTGATAAAAAATAAATTGAGATACTTTTTGGTAACGAAAAATAAACTGAGGTAATTGGTGCCGTTAGTTGGTAAAAAATAAGTCGAGGTTATTTATAAATATAAAGAACAAAACTGAGGTAAAGAAAAAAATTTTGATGTGCTTTTTGCTAAAATAAATAAATTGAAGTACGTTTGGAAAATCAAAATAAAATGACGTATTTTTTGTTTAACAAAAAAATTGATGAATTATTTGGTAATAAAGAATAAAATGAGATTGAGAAAAATAATTTGAGGTAGTTTTTGGTAAAAAACAAAGAAAATTTGGGAGACTTTGGGAAACAAAAAATAATATCATCATATAAAGAAAAATAAAGTGACGCATTTCTTCTTGTAAAAACATAAATTCAGTAAATTTTTGGTAATTAAATTAAACTGACGTTTTTTTTTTATAAACAAATCGGTTGAGGTACTTTCGGTAATAAAAAATAAAATACGGTAAAAGAAAATTTGTTTTGATGTATTTTTTTTGTTCAAAGACATAGTGAGGAGCCTTTTGTTAATAAAAAAATAAAATGAGGGCAAGAAAAAATAATTTGCGGTATTTTCTTGGTCAAGCAGTAAAATTTAGGTAAATTTCAAAAAATAAAATAAACTGAGATATTTTACGTTTTAAAAATAAAATGAGCTATTTTTTCGATAAAAATGTTAATTAAATATGATAAAGAAAAGTAATTTGAGGTATTTCTGTGGTGAAAAAAATAATTTGAGGTACTCTTCAGTAATTAAAATAAACTGAGGTGTTTTTTAGTAAGAAAAATAAATTTAGGTACTCTTTGGTAACTAAAATAAACTGTGGAACCTTTTGGTGATCGAAAAAAAAAAAACGAGGTAGTGAAAAATAGTTCGAGATATTTTTTGGTAAGAAAAAATAAAATGAGGCAAAGAAAGACAGTTTGATGCATTTTTTGTAAAACTAACATATATCGAGATGCATTTTGGTAATAAAAAATAAAATTACGTAAGGAAAAATAATGTGAGGTATGTTTTTGTAAAAGATAAATTGAGCTGCTTTTTGGCAATTAAAAATAAATTGAGGTATTTTTTTGCGATAAAAAATAAAACGAGGTATATCGAAAAATAATCTGAGGTAATTGATGCCGTTAATTGGTAAAAAGAAGTCGAGCTTATTGAGGAGACTTTGGGAAATAAAAAATAACATCAGGTAAAGAAAAATATAGTTAGGCATTTCTTCTTGTAAAAACATAAATTCAGTAACTTTTTGGAAATTAAAATAAAAAGACGCTTTTTGTTTTGTAAACAAATCGGTTGAGGTACTTTCGGTAATAAGAAATAAAATACGGTAAAAGAAAATTTGTTTTGATGTATTTTTTTTGTTAAAAGACATAGTGAGGAGCCTTTTGGTAATAAAAAAATAAAATGGGGGCAAGAAAAAATAATTTGTGGTATTTTCTTGGTCAAACAGTAACATTGAGGTAAATTTCGGAAATTAAAATAAGCTGAGATATTTTACGTTTTTAAAATAAAATGAGCTACTGTTCGATAAAAATAACAATTAAATATGCTAAAGAAAAGTAATTTGAGGTATTTCTGTGGCAAAAAAATAATTTGAAATACTCTTCGGTAATTAACATAAACTGAGGTGTTTTTTAGTAAGAAAAATAAATTTAGATACTCTTTGGTAACTAAAATAAACTGTGGAACCTTTTGGTGATCAAAAAAAAAAAAACGAGGTGGTGAAAAAAAGTTCAAGATATGTTTTGGTAAGAAAAAATAAAATGAGGCAAAGAAAAACGGTTTGATGCATTTTTTGAAAAAATACCATATATCGAGGTGAATTTAGGGAATACAAAAAAAATTACGTAAGGAAAAATAATGTGGCGTAAGTTTTCGTAAAAGATAAATTGAGCTGCTTTTTGGTAATTAACAATAAATTAAGGTATTTTTCTAGTGAAAAATAAATTGAGGTATTTTTTTGTGATAAATAATAAAACGAGGTATAGAAAAATAATTTGTGGTATTTTTCTGAAAAAAAATTAAGTCCAGGTTTTTTTTTTGAAAAAAAAAAAACCATTAGGTAAAGAAATGTAATACGAGGTATTTTTCGCTAAAGAAATAATTTTGAGGTACTCTTTGCAAAGTAGAATAAACAGAGGTATTTTTCGCTAAAGAAATTATTTGAGGTACTCTTTAAAAATTAGAATAAACAGGGGTATTTATCGTTTGAAAAATAAATTGAGGAATTATTTGGAAATAAAGATTAAAACGACGTAAAAGAAATAATTTGAGGTGCTGTTGGGAAACAAAAAATAACAACAGGTAAAGAAAAATACAACGAGGTATTTTTGATGAAAAAAATAAATCGAGGAACTTTTTGCTAATAAAAAATAAAACAACTTAAAGGAAACTGACTTTCGGTAAAGTTTTTTTTAAAAGTCTCGATAGAGGTACTTTTTGGTTACAAAAAGTAAAATAACGTAAAGAAAAATAAAATTAATTTGTCGTATTGGTGGTGGAAAAAAAAAATTGATGTGCTCTTATTTGTAATAAAAAATAAAATGAGGTAAAAAAAAGTAATTTGCATCATTTTTTGATAAAAAATAAATTGAGATACTTTTTGGTAACGAAAAATAAACTGAGGTAATTGGTGCCGTTAGTTGGTAAAAAAATAAGTCGAGGTTATTTTTAGATATAAAGAACATAACTGAGGTAAAGAAAAAAAATTTGATGTGCTTTTTGCTAAAATAAATAAATTGAGGTACGTTTGGAAAATCAGAATAAACTGAAGTATTTTTCGTTTAACAAAAAAATTGATGAATTATTTGGTAATAAAGAATAAAATGAGATTGAGAAAAATAATTTGAGGTAGTTTTTGGTAAAAAATAAAAAAAATTTGGGAGACTTTGGGAAATAAAAAAATAATATCATCATATAAAGAAAAATATAGTGACGCAGTTCTTCTTGTAAAAACATAAATTCAGTAAATTTTTGGTAATTAAATTAAACTGACGTTTTTTTTTGTAAACAAATCGGTTGAGGTACTTTCGGTAATAAAAAATAAAATACGGTAAAAGAAAATTTGTTTGGATGTATTTTTTTTGTTAAAAGACATAGTGAGGAGCCTTTTGGTAATAAAAAAATAAAATGAGGACAAGAAAAAATAATTTGTGGTATTTTCTTGGTCAACCAATAAAATTGAGGTAAATTTCGAAAATTTAAATAAACTGAGACATTTTACGTTTTAAAAATTAAATGAGCTACTTTTTCGATAAAAATGTTAATTAAATATGATAAAGAAAAGTAATTTGAGGTATTTCTGTGGTGAAAAAAATAATTTGAGGTACTCTTCAGTAATTAAAATAAACTGAGGTGTTTTTTAGTAAGAAAAATAAATTTAGGTACTCTTTGGTAACTAAAATAAACTGTGGAACCTTTTGGTGATCGAAAAAAAAAAAACGAGGTAGTGAAAATTAGTTCGAGATATTTTTTGGTAAGAAAAAATAAAATGAGGCAAAGAAAAACAGCTTGATGCATTTTTTGTAAAAATAACATATATCGAGGTGCATTTTGGTAATAAAAAATAAAATTACGTAAGGAAAAGTAATGTGAGGTATGTTTTTGTAAAAGATAAATTGAGCTGCTTTTTGGTAATTAAAAATAAATTGAGGTATTTTTTTGCGATAAAAAATAAAACGAGGTATATCGAAAAGTAATCTGAGGTAATTGGTGCCGTTAATTGGTAAAAAGAAGTCGAGCTTATTGAGGAGACTTTGGGAAATAAAAAATAACATCAGGTAAAGAAAAATATAGTTAGGCATTTCTTCTTGTAAAAACATAAATTCAATAACTTTTTTGTAATTAAAATAAAAAAACGATTTTTGTTTTGTAAACAAATCGGTTGAGGTACTTTCGGTAATAAGAAATAAAATACGGTAAAAGAAAAGTTGTTTTGATGTATTTTTTTTGTTAAAAGACATAGTGAGGAGCCTTTTGGTAATAAAAAAATAAAATGGGGGCAAGAAAACATAATTTGTGGTTTTTTCTTGGTCAAACAGTAAAATTGAGGTAAATTTCAGATATTAAAATAAGCTGAGATATTTTACGTTTTTAAAATTAAATGAGCTACTATTCGATAAAAATAACAATTAAATATGCTAAAGAAAAGTAATTTGAGGTATTTCTTTGGAAAAAATAATAATATGAAATACTCTTCGGTAATTAACATAAACTGAGGTGTTTTTTAGTAAGAAAAATAAATTAAGGTACTCTTTGGTAACTAAAATAAACTGTTGAACCTTTTGGTGATAAAAAAAAAAAAACGAGGTAGTGAAAAAAAGTTCGAGATATGTTTTGATAAGAAAAAATAAAATGAGGCAAAGAAAAACAGTTGATGCATTTTTTGTAAAAATACCAAATATCGAGGTGAATTTAGGGAATAAAAAAAAAATTACTTAAGAAAAAATAATGTGACGTATGTTTTCGTAAAAGATAAATTGAGCTGCTTTTTGGTAATTAACAATAAATTGAGGTATTTTTCTATTGAAAAATAAATTAAGGTATTTTTTTGTGATATAAAATAAAAGGAGGTATAGAAAAATAATTTGTGGTATTTTTCTCTAAAAAAAATTAGTCGAGCTTATTTTTTTGAAAAAAAAAAAACAATTAGGTAAAGAAATGTAATACGAGGTATTTTTCGCTAAAGAAATAATTTTGAGGTACTCTTTGCAAAATAGAATAAACAAAGGTATTTTTCACTAAAGAAATTATTTGAGGTACTCTTTAAAAATTAGAATAAACAGGGATATTTTTCGTTTGAAAAATAAATTGAGGAATTATTTGGAAATAAAGATTAAAACGACGTAAAAGAAATAATTTGAGGTGCTGTTGGGAAACAAAAAATAACAACAGGTAAAGAAAAATACAACGAGGTATTTTTGATGAAAAAAATAAATCGAGGAACTTTTTGCTAATAAAAAATAAAACAACTTAAAAGGAAACTGACTTTTGGTAAAGTTTTTTTTAAAAGTCTCGATAGAGGTACTTTTCTGTTATAAAAAGTAAAATAACGTAAAGAAAAATAAAATTAATTTGTCGTTTTGGTGGTGGAAAAAAAAAAATTGATGTGCTCTTTTTTGTAATAAAAAATAAAATGAGGTAAAAAAAATTAATTTGCATCATTTTTTGATAAAAAATAAATTGAGATACTTTTTGGTAACGAAAAATAAGCTGAGGTAATTGGTGCCGTTAGTTGGTAAAAAATAAGTCGAGGTTATTTATAGATATAAAGAACAAAATTGAAGTAAAGAAAAAAAATTTGATGTGCTTTTTGCGAAAATAAATAAATTGAAGTACGTTTGGAAAATCAGAATAAAATGACGTATTTTTTGTTTAACAAAAAAATTGATGAATTATTTGGTAATAAAGAATAAAATGAGATTGAGAAAAATAATTTGAGGTAATTTTTGGTAAAAAACAAAGAAAATTTGGGAGACTTTGGGAAATAAAAAATAATATCATCATATAAAGAAAAATATAGTGACGCATTTCTTCTTGTAAAAACATAAATTCAGTAAATTTTTGGTAATTAAATTAAACTGACGTTTTTTTTTATAAACAAATCGGTTGAGGTACTTTCAGTAATAAAAAATAAAATACGGTAAAAGAAAATTTGTTTTGATGTATTTTTTTTGTTAAAAGACATAGTGAGGAGCCTTTTGGTAATAAAAAAATAAAATGAGGGCAAGAAAAAATAATTTGTGGTATTTTCTTGGTCAAGCAGTAAAATTGAGGAAAATTTCGAAAAATAAAATAAACTGAGACATTTTACGTTTTAAAAATAAAATGAGCTACTTTTTCGATAAAAATGTTAATTAAATATGATAAAGAAAAGTAATTTGAGGTATTTCTGTGGTGAAAAAAATAATTTGAGGTACTCTTCAGTAATTAAAATAAACTCAGGTGTTTTTTAGTAAGAAAAATAAATTTAGGTACTCTTTGGTAACTAAAATAAACTGTGGAACCTTTTGGTGATCGAAAAAAAAAAAACGAGGTAGTGAAAAATAGTTCGAGATATTTTTTGGTAAGAAAAAATAAAATGAGGCAAAGAAAGACAGTTTGATGCATTTTTTGTAAAACTAACATATATCGAGATGCATTTTGGTAATAAAAAATAAAATTACGTAAGGAAAAATAATGTGAGGTATGTTTTTGTAAAAGATAAATTGAGCTGCTTTTTGGTAATTAAAATAAAATTGAGGTATTTTTTTGCGATATAAAATAAAACGAGGTATATCGAAAAATAATCTGAGGTAATTGATGCCGTTAATTGGTAAAAAGAAGTCGAGCTTATTGAGGAGACTTTGGGAAATAAAAAATAACAACAGGTAAAGAAAAATATAGTTAGGCATTTCTTCTTGTAAAAACATAAATTCAGTAACTTTTTGGTAATTAAAATAAACAAACGATTTTTGTTTTGTAAACAAATCGGTTGAGGTACTTTCGGTAATAAGAAATAAAATACGGTAAAAGAAAATTTGTTTTGATGTATTTTTTTTTGTTAAAAGACATAGTGAGGAGCCTTTTGGTAATAAAAAAATAAAATGGGGGCAAGAAAAAATAATTTGTGGTATTTTCTTGGTCAAACAGTAAAATTGAGGTAAATTTCAGAAATTAAAATAAGCTGAGATATTTTACGTTTTTAAAATTAAATGAGCTACTGTTCGATAAAAATAACAATTAAATATGCTAAAGAAAAGTAATTTGAGGTATTTCTGTGGTAAAAATAATAATTTGAAATACTCTTCGGTAATTAACATAAACTAAGCTGTTTTTTAGTAAGAAAAATAAATTTAGGTACTCTTGGGTAACTAAAATAAACTGTGGAACCTTTTGGTGATCAAAAAAAAAAAAACGAGGTAGTGAAAAAAAGTTCGATATATGTTTTGGTAAGAGAAAATAAAATGAGGCAAAGAAAAACAGTTTGATGCATTTTTTGTAAAAATACCATATATCGAGGTGAATTTAGGGAATAAAAAAAAAAATTACGTAAGAAAAAAATAATGTGACGTATGTTTTCGTAAAAGATAAATTGAGCTGCTTTTTGGTAATTAACAATAAATTGAGGTATTTTTCTATTGAAAAATAAATTGACGTATTTTTTTGTGATAAAAAATAAAACGAGTTATAGAAAAATAATTAATGGTATGTTTCTGTAAAAAAAATAAGTCGCGGTTTTTTTTTTGAAAAAAAAAAAACAATTATGTAAAGAAATGTAATACGAGGTATTTTTCGCTAAAGAAATAATTTTGAGGTACTCTTTGCAAAGTAGAATAAACAGAGGTATTTTTTGCTAAAAAAATTATTTGAGGTACTCTTTAAAAATTAGAATAAACAGGGGTATTTTTCGTTTGAAAAATAAATTGAGGAATTATTTGGAAATAAAGATTAAAACGATGTAAAAGAAATAATTTGAGGTGCTGTTGGGAAACAAAAAATAACAACAGGTAAAGAAAAATACAACGAGGTATTTTTGATGAAAAAAATAAATCGAGGAACTTTTTGCTAATAAAAAATAAAACAACTTAAAGGAAACTGACTTTCGGTAAAGTTTTTTTTAAAAGTCTCGATAGTGGTACTTTTTGGTTATAAAAAGTAAAATAACGTAAAGAAAAATAAAATTAGTTTGTTGTATTGGTGGTGGAAAAAAAAAAATTGATGTGCTCTTATTTGTAATAAAAAATAAAATGAGGTAAAAAAAGTAATTTACATCATTTTTTGATAAAAAAATAAATTGAGAAACTTTTTGGCAACGAAAAAAAAAACTAAGGTAATTGGTGCCGTTAGTTGGTAAAAAATAAGTCGAGGTTATTTTTAGATATAAAGAACAAAACTGAGGTGAAGAAAAAAAAATTTGATGTGCTTTTTGCTAAAATAAATAAATTGAAGTACGTTTGGAAAATCAGAATAAACTGAGGTATTTTTTGTTTAACAAAAAAATTGATGAATTATTTGGTAATAAAGAATAAAATGAGATTGAGAAAAATAATTTGAGGTTGTTTTTGGTAAAAAATAAAGAAAATTTGGGAGACTTTGGGAAATAAAAAATAATATCATCATATAAAGAAAAATATAGTGACGCATTTCTTCTTGTAAAAACATAAATTCAGTAAATTTTTGGTAATTAAATTAAACTGTCGTTTTTTTTTTGTAAACAAATCGGTTGAGGTACTTTCGGTAATAAAAAACGGTAAAAGAAAATTTGTTTGGATGTATTTTTTTTGTTAAAAGACAGAGTGAGGAGCCTTTTGGTAATAAAAAAATAAATGAGGGCAAGAAAAAATAATTTGTGGTATTTTCTTGGTAAACCAGTAAAATATAGGTAAATTTCGAAAATTAAAATAAACTGAGTCATTTTACGTTTTAAAAATAAAATGAGCTTCTTTTTCGATAAAAATGTTAATTAGATATGATAAAGAAAAGTAATTTGACGTATTTCTGTGGTGAAAAAAATAATTTGAGGTACTCTTTAAGAATTAAAATAAACTGACGTGTTTTTTCGTAAGAAAAATAAATTTAGGTACTCATTGGTAACTAAAATAAACTGTGGAACCTTTTGGTGATCGAAAAAAAAAAAACGAGGTAGTGAAAAATAGTTCGAGATATTTTTTGGTAAGAAAAAATAAAATGAGGCAAAGAAAAACAGTTTGATGCATTTTTTGTAAAAATAACATATATCGAGGTGCATTTTGGTAATAAAAAATAAAATTACGTAAGGAAAAATAATGTGAGGTATGTTTTTGTAAAAGATAAATTGAGCTGCTTTTTGGTAATTAAAAATAAATTGAGGTATTTTTTTGCAATAAAAAATAAAACGAGGTATATCAAAAAATAATCTGAGGTAATTGGTGCCGTGAATTGGTAAAAAGAAGTCGAGCTTATTGAGGAGACTTTGGGAAATAAAAAATAACATCAGGTAAAGAAAAATATAGTTAGCCATTTCTTCTTGTAAAAACATAAATTCAGTAACTTTTTGGTAATTAAAATAAACAGACGTGTTTTGTTTCGTAAACAAATCGGTTGAGGTACTTTCGGTAATAAGAAATAAAATACGATAAAAAAAAATTTGTTTTGATGTATTTTTTTATGTTAAAAGACATAGTGAGGAGCCTTTTGGTAATAAAAAAATAAAATGGGGGCAAGAAAAAATAATTTGTGGTATTTTCTTGGTCAAATAGTAAAATTGAGGTAAATTTTGGAAATTAAAATAAGCTGAGATATTTTACGTTTTTAAAATAAAATGAGCTACTGTTCGATAAAAATAACAATTAAATATGCTAAAGAAAAGAAATTTGAAATATTTCTTTGGTGAAAAAAATAATTTGAAATACTCATCGGTAATTAACAAAAACGGAGGTGTTTTTTAGTAAGAAAAATAAATTTAGGTACTCTTTGGTAACTAAAATAAACTGTGGAACCTTTTGGTGATCGAAAAAAAAAAAACGAGGTAGTGAAAAATAGTTCGAGATATGTTTTGGTAAGAAAAAATAAAATGAGGCAAAGAAAAACAGTTTGATGCATTTTTCTTAAAAATAACATATATCGAGGTGAATTTAAAGAATAAAAAAAAAATTTACGTAAGGAAAAATAATGTGACGTATGTTTTCGTAAAAGATAAATTGAGCTGCTTTTTGGTAATTAACAATAAATTGAGGTATTTTTCTATTGAAAAATAAATTGACTTATTTTTTTGTTATAAAAAATAAAACGAGGAATAGAAAAATAACTTGTGGTATTTTTCTGTAAAAAAAATAAGTCGAGGTTACTTTTTTGAAAAAAAAAAAAACAATTAGGTAAAGAAATGTAATACGAGGTTTTTTTCGCTAAAGAAGTAATTTTGAGGTACTCTTTGCAAAGTAGAATAAACAGAGGTATTTTTTGCTAAAGAAATTATTTGAGGTACTCTTTAAAAATTAGAATAAACAGGGGTATTTTTCGTTTGAAAAATAAATTGAGGAATTATTTGGAAATAAAGATTAAAACGACGCAAAAGAAATAATTTGAGGTGCTGTTGGGAAACAAAAAATAACAACAGGTAAAGAAAAATACAACGAGGTATTTTTGATGAAAAATATAAATCGAGGAACTTTTTGCTAATAAAAAATAAAACAACTTAAAGGAAACTGACATTCGGTAAAGTTTTTATTAAAAGTCTCAATAGAGGTACTTTTTGGTTACAAAAAGTAAAATAACGTAAAGAAAAATAAAATTAATTTTTCGTATTCGTTGTGGAAAAAAAAAATTGCTGTGCTCCTTTTTGTAATAAAAAATGAAATGAGGTAAAAAAAAATAATTTGCATCATTTTTTGATAAAAAATAAATTGAGATACTTTTTGGCAACAGAAAATAAACTAAGGTAATTGGTGCCGTTAATTGGTAAAAAAGAAGTCGAGGTTATTTATAGATAAAAAGAACAAAAATGAGGTAAAGAAAAAAAATTTGAGGTGGTTTTTGCTAAAATAAATAAATTAAGTTACGTTTGGCAAATCAGAATAAACTGAGGTATTTTTCGTTTAACAAAAAAACAGATGAATTATTTGGTAATAAAGAATAAAATGAGATTGAGAAAAATAATTTGAGGTAGTTTATGGTAAAAAATAAAGAAAGTTGAGGAGACTTTGGGAAATAAAAAATAACATCAGGTAAAGAAAAATACAGTGAGGCATTTCTTCTTGTAAAAACATAAATTCAGTAACTTTTTGGTAATTAAAATAAACAGACCTTTTTTGTTTTGAAAACAAATCGGTTGAGGTACTTTCAGTAATAAGAAATAAAATACGGTAAAAGAAAATTTGTTTTGATGTATTTTTTTTGTTAAAAGACATAGTGAGAAGCCTTTTGGTAATAAAAAAATAAAATGGGGGCAAGAGAAAATAATTTGTGGTATTTTCTTGGTCAAACAGTAAAATTGAGGTAAATTTCGAAAAAATTAAAATAAGCTGAGATAAAGAAAATTGAGGAGACTTTGGGAAATAAAAAATAATATCAGATAAAGAAAAATATAGTGAGCCATTTCTTCTTGTAAAAGAATAAATTCAGTAACGTTTTGGTAATTAAAATAAACAGACGTTTTTTGTTTTGTAAACAAATCGATTGAGGTAATTCGGTAATAAGAAATAAAATACGGTAAAAGAAAATTTGTTTTGATGTATTTTTTTTGTTAAAAGACAGTGAGGACCCTTTTGGTATTAAAAAAATAAAATGGGGGCAAGAGAAAATAATTTGTGGTATTTTCTTGGTCAAACAGTAACATTGAGGTAAATTTCGGAAATTAAAATAAGCTGAGATATTTTACGTTTTAAAAATAAAATGGGCTATTGTTCGATAAAAATAACAATTAAATATGCTAAAGAAAAGTAATTTGAGTTATTTCTGTGGTGAAAAAAATAAGTTGAGATACTCTTCGGTAATTAACAAAAACTGAGGTGTTTTTTAGTAAGAAAAATAAATTTAGGTACTCTTTGGTAACTAAAATAAACTGTGGGACCTTTTGGTGATCGAAAAAAAAAAAACGAGGTAGTGAAAAATAGTTCGAGATATGTTTTGGTAAGAAAAAATAAAATGAGGCAAAGAAAAATAGTTTGATGCATTTTTTGTAAACATAACATATATCGAGGTGAATTTAGGGAATAAGAAAAAAAATTACGTAAGGAAAAATAATGTGAGGTATGTTTTCGTAAAAGATAAATTGAGCTGCTTTTTGGTAATTTGAGGTATTTTTCTTTTGAAAAATAAATTGAAGTATTTTTTTGTGATAAAAAATAAAACGAGGTATAGAAAACTAATTTGTGGTATTTTTCTGTAAAAAAAATAAGACGAGGTTATTTTGAAGGAAAAAAAAAAATTAGGTCAAGAAATGTAATACGAGGTATTTTTCTTTAAAGAAACAATTTTGAGGTACTCTTTGCAGAGCAGAATAAACAGAAGTATTTTTCGCTAAGGAAATAATTTGAGGTACTCTTTAAAAATTAGAATAAACAGGGGTATTTTTCGTATGAAAAATAAATTGAGGAATTATTTGGAAATAAAGAATAAAACGACGCATAAGAAATAATTTGAGGTGCTGTTGGGAAACAAAAAATAACAACAGCTAAAGAAAAATACAACGAGGTATTTTTGATGAAAAAAATAAATCGAGGAACTTTTTGCTAATAAAAAATAAAACAACTTAAAGGAAACTGACTTTCGGTAAAGTTTTTTTTAAAAGTCTCGATAGAGGTACTTTTTGGTTACAAAAAGTAAAATAACTTAAAGAAAAATACAATTAATTTGTCGTATTTGTTGGGGAAAAAAAAAAGTGCTGTGCTCTTTTTTGAATAAAAAATAAAATGAGGTAAAAAAAAATAATTTGCCTCATTTTTTGATAAAAAATAAATTTAGATACTTTTTGGTAACAGAAAATAAACTAAGGTAATTGGTGCCATTAATTGGTAAAAAAGAAGTCGAGGTTATATATAGATAAAAAAAACAAAAATGAGGTAAAGAAAAAAAATTTGAAATGCTTGTTGCGAAAATAAATAAATTGAGGT
>NW_006499799.1:99888-126584 GCF_000471905.2 Amborella trichopoda
CTCTCTCTCTCTCTCTTCTTCTTCTTCTCTCTCTCTCTCTCTCTCTCTCTCTCTCCACAGAACAGCGGTATAGCCGCTGCCCCCTCCCTTCTCTTCTCCCTTTCTTCCTATTTCTCCTGTACTCCTCTCTTTTCTTCTTATGTTCCCATTCTCCTCTCTCTCTCTCTCTTCGTTCTTATCTTCTTCTTCCTTCTCTGTTCACTCTCTTTCCTTGTATTCCATTTCTCTCTCTTCTCTTATAAATCTACTTCTATCCACCTTTCTAAGCTCAGACTATTCTTGCGAAGCTCTTCGGAGGTGAGCTCTTGATAGTTTAGATCTACAGGTCGTACTCTCCATTTTTGAAAGTGAGCTCTTGATAGTCTAGATCTGTTGACTTCATTGTTCCAGAGCCTTCTAAGAGTGTCATTGCTTTCATACTCTCTTTCTCTTCCTTCTTCATCTTCTTCTTGATTACTCATTAGGGGGCCCTTCGGAAGTGATTTCTTGATCAGCTCAGCTCGCAGACAGCATTACCTTGAATCCCGTGGGATACTTGGGGCCTTCAAGCCCAATATCTTTCTTGTCTCCAATAATACCTCTTGAGAGAGGTTATACCAGAAGGTCACCCATTTTTCGGGTTAATTTGTTGCTCCGTCTATCTTCTGTCTCTTATTTTTTCCATCCTATCCCTTTTACTCTCTCAACTTCTAAATGCATCCCCTACCTCTGAAACATCTCATACTTAATAAACGACAAGCCAAGGGACATCCTTCAAAAACCATAGATAAGTGAGTTCATATAGTTGCGCAGTGAAGTGAGGGACCTAAATTCACACTGAATTGTAAGGACAATTGGAGGACTTTCTAAGTGATCTAAGACGGTAAATCACCCTGACACGTTCTCGATCCCAATCAGTGAGATAGGTGCGCGAGCCTTCCTTTTCCAACCAAAATCTATCTTGTATTGGTTCCTATACGTACTTCATGCACATACGTACTCTTTGGCCATTTCCAATATGCTCGGCCATTTTCAAAAGGCTTGTATTGCTGAAGTCCTGACTATAGGTGGTCAACAAGCCTCTTTGAGATGCTCGGCCAAAGGCAAATAAAAGAAGAGAGCTGCACCTTCTAGATGCTCGCAAGGCTGATGGCAAGAGGCCCAAACCTTGTGATTCGAGACAGCTAAGCGAATGCAGATAATCTTGTATTGTTTAACTAAGATGATAGCTTCGATTGGAAGTTTACTGGAGACAAAGATCTCATGTTAAGTGGTTGAAGGAAGGGGATCTTAACACTAAGTTCTTTCATTCTATAGCTAGTGCTCATAGGAGGCAGAACGATATTTCTGGATTGGCCATTTCAGGGGTTGATCAGGATGATGATGGCGGCCTGAATCAGATCATCATTGATCATTTCTGTAATGCTTTCACTTCAGAAGGTCGCGTTACTCCTTCCATGGATTGTATTCCTTTTAAGATACTCACAGTGGAGATGGGGGATAGTCTTGAGATGGTGGTGTTTATGGAAGAACTTAAGGATGCAGTTTTCTCTTTGGAGGGGGATAAGGCACCTGGACCGGATGCTTTCCCTATGTGTTTCTTTCATAGATTTTAGCCTATGTTATCAACGAAACTGTTAGGGATGGTTTACAATTTTCTTTTGAGGGAAGAGTTATTTAAGGGGATTAACTCCACTTATATTACTTTATTCCAAAGAAATCTATTGTTACAGATATTTGGCCAATTAGCCTGCTGTCAAGTTATATAAGATTATTGCTAAGGTGTTGGTTATTAGACTGAAGAGAGTCTACAACACGGTCATTTTTGGTCCCCAGGCAGCCTTTATCTAAAACAGGCTTATTACGGATAGTGTGTTAATAGCACAGGAATGTATCCACTCTCGAGTTGCGAGTGGAGAACTAGGAGTTGTAGTTAAATTGGATATGAACATGGCCTATGATAGAGTGGAATGGAGCATCCTTTCGGAGATCATAAAGAGGATAGAGTTTGGGGGAAAATGGAGGAATTGGATCTCTGTGTGCCTATCTTCAGCATACTTTTCGATTCTTATTGAGGGGCTCCCCAAAGGCTTTTTTAAAGCAACTAGAGGTCTTCGCCAGGGGGATCCTTTTTTGCCTTTTCTTATCACTATAGGGTAATTTCTCAGTTAGCTCGGGTGGTCCTATTGTCTCTCATCTTGACACCTTGATTTTTGCAGAGGCTAGGAAGGAAAATATTGTTAATATTGACAGATTTTTAAAATGTTGTGAGTTGGCGGTGGACCTGAACATCAATTTGTCCAAGACTTCTCTGCTGGGGATCAATTGTAATAGGGACTGGTCCCACGAATTGGCCACGACTCTTGGCTGTAAAGTGGACTCGTTCCCCTTAACTTATTTGGGTATGCCAATTTCTGACAGAAGGTTCCCAATCTCTGTTTGGGATAGTGTGATCCCAGCGTGTCCAAGTAAAATTGGATCTTTGAAAGCCCAAATATTTATCCCTTGGGGGTCGGGTAACACTGTTACATTCCTGTTTGGTAAATTTACCAGTCTATCAGATGTCCCTTCTTAAAATGCCAGCGAGTGTGATTAAAGTTTTAGAGAGAATGATGCGAAACTTCTTATGGGGGTCTTTTGGGGATGAAAGGAAGTATCACCTACTGAGATGAGATAGGGTATGTACCCCTAAAAGTGAGGGGGGGTTGGTTATCAGAAGGTTATTGTTGATGAATGAGGCAGGCCTTATTAACTAAATGGTGGTGGAAGAGCCTACATCTCAAAGGACAGTTATGGTACAAGGTCTTGGGGGCTAAATATGGGGTAGACAACTTCGGTATTTAGAATGGTGCGGAGACTAGAAGTTCTGGTTGCTCGATTTTTTGGAAAAGATATTTACTTATGCAAAGCTTATCTTCACAGAGATATTCGGTGGTGTGTTGATAATGGATCGTAAGTCCCCTTCTGGTACCATAAGTGGTTAGGGAATTGCACTTTGAAAACCTATTTTCTTGATTTATATGCGAAAGCATTTAACCTGAATGCCTTTATCAGTGACAGCTTTCAGTGGGTTGGAGAATCGGTGGTTTGGACTATTCAGTTCCCATATAATAGGGTCCATGGTAGCTTCTTGTCACAATATATGTCTTTATTGGAAGGCTGCAGGAAGTGTCGATTCTGGCTACTGTTGAGGATGGATTGATTTGGGAGATGAACCAGGATGGCCTGATCTTTGTGAAAGCCACGTACTCGCTGCTTTTCCGTGATCGTCTCAGATGGTCATTGCCTCAAGTTGCGCAAGTGTGGAAATGGAGGATTCCTCATAAGGTCCAATGCTTTACGTGGTTAGAAGGCCAAAAAAAGATACTGACGTTTTCAAGATCCATGTAAATTTTGAGTCGCGTGATCATGGAAAAAAAAAGCGATCTGTGGTTCGAAGTTGGTATCAAATCAATCATCATGTCAAGCAGAACAAGAAAATAATCATCTTTTTGTAAAATGGGCTCTGGAGCAACCCTCGATCATCCATGAAAGATCACGCACATTCTGGGGCAACAGCAGGGACTGTTTTGAAATTCTATGAATTGATGGGTTGGGGCAAAAAAGTCATTTTACACCCTATTTTTAGATTTTTTTTAATTCAAAATAATTGTAATTATCATCAATTAGGCTAGATTTTGGGCATCTACCCATGTTTGGGCCTAAATCTATAAATACATGCTACCTAATTGTAAAGGGTTCCATGCTGATGAATAAAATTTGAGAATTTTCCATTGAGATTGTGGGCACGTCTTGGAGAGAGAGAGAGAGGAGAGAGAAGAAAAAGTCTGGTATCTTTTGTTGAGACAACTTTCTCTCTCCTCCTCTCTTCTCTCTCTTTCTCTTTCCTCCTCTCTTCTCTCTCTTTCTCTCTCCTCTCTTCTCTCTTTCATGAACGGTCGGATTCGACACACGAAGACGTCGAAGTTGCTATAAATTTGGTGCCAGAATTTCAGATTCTGATCAAAACCCTAAAGTTGCAAAATCTTCGTTCAGGCATGAAATCAAGCTCGTTTATTGCAACACGATCGTGACAGCATGCTCAGTGTGATTGAATGACAAATCAAAGAAAACTATCAAGGAACAAGCGCACAAGCGATTCAAAGTTTCCAAGATCCCAAGTCTCTTCTCGCACCAATCCAAGTGAGAACTTGGGAGTCGGATCATGAGTCCTGGTGAGAACGAGAGTAGGGAAGGAGGCTTGAGCGACTCACTTCATTGGGAAAGCCCCGAGTGCAAGGATAACGAAGTCCCCAACCCGAATCAATGGGTTAAACAACCCAGGTGCCATAGAAATAGGTGCAGTAAGTAAAAAAGGAAATTGGTCAACAAGAGAGAACCACCTAAGGGGTAGTAAGTCCCCAGTGGAGTCTCCAAGCTGGTTAGGTGCCTCGATCTCGCCCTCCGGATTTAGGTGATCTGGCGGCACGTGTCTCGGGTTTCTAGTGAACCTAGGATTTGAGATCGCTCTCTTGGAACCTTGCTCAAGGGCAAGAACAGGTATACCAACTAATGAGAGAAGAATTTTAGGTGGGTTCGGGACTTACTCAGGCTAGCTCGCATGGGCTCCGCCCCCTTAGATCACGAAGAAATCTTCCCAGCTGCTTGAGCTGGTTCGA
The DNA here is from genome assembly GCF_000471905.2 of Amborella trichopoda. The sequence goes on from NW_006499799.1 coordinate 104,526, forward strand.
AATCGCCTCCCTTGTCCTGTAGTCCTCTTGTTTTTCTGCACTACACTTCTATGATTAATTTGTTAGAAAAGTGAGTCTAAGGGACCCACCTTTGTCTTAGGACAATGCACATTCACATGAGAAGGAGATGAAGTGCATGGTTCAGTGAAAGATAGAAAAGAGAAGAGAACTTGACATAAGGGTGAGACTAGCATGACAGCTAGAAATTACCGACTCGGAGTGGTAGCAAGACAAGCATAGTTCTCAGGACCAACACAACGACAATATTACTCAAAATCGAGGTCGGTGCGTCAGTGATAGGCTAGGTCTACTCTTAATCACGTGAGAGGAGAAAGAGGTAAAGAACAGAGAATGCGACAACAGAGAGAAGGGGAAGCCCGGAAGTCAATAGGCATCGCGGTGGGCAATGCAAGGAGACCGCGCATCCCTTGTGAACGACGCCAGCTCCTGACGAGGCACACGGCGATAGCTTCTCCTAGGTCACACGACGATGGGAGTCGGTCGTGTGGAGGAAGCTCGCGGATGGCGATCGGCGTTGACAGAGCCTCTTGTAGGTGGTGATAGGTACCGCTGTCTCTGCTAGACGTGTTGTAAAGGAAGACCCTGACAGGCAGCAACAAGCTTCTCCATCTGGGTTCATCACCATGATGTCATAGCTACGTCTATGGGCGGTGATAGGCAGCGCCATCTACAGAACGACCCCAGATCAGCCATGAGGGACTATTCTGAAATTCGTGCTGTCTCCGCTAGACGTGTTGGTATCAAGTCGTGCTGCTTAATTTCCTGCACTTTTCTTCACGAATTCGCAATTTCTCTCTACCTTTTCTTCGTGTTCGGGTATCGTCATGGGGCGTGCCACATATTGAATCATTTGTCTTGACTAGAAGAACATGCTCACCAAATTTGAGCATGATCTGACTTAGAACGAGTGAGATATGAGTGTCGAAAGTCATTGGTAATGACTATCCCTTCAATGGTGTAGTGTTGCAGGGTGGCCGCACGGGAATAACATGTAGCTTCTTCTGTTTCACTCCTTCATCTATAACTTACTCCTGGAATGTCCGTTTGAGCTAAAAATTGACCCCTAAGGCTTTTCAACCGTGTCGGATCTAATGGTGGTGGTCCCATAGTAATTTTAAATGCTGAAAATGTAGCTCCAGTTATAGGGATCCATTTCAGGGTGTTAGAGGTCGATTCTGTCGAAACTGTTTCTCAGTCTGCACTACCTTAGACATGTCGGAATGTGAAAAAACTTGGCAGGAGACTCTTGAGAGACCTCATGAAGATCTTGGCAAGTTCTAAGGATGTTCTGAGAGTGTCTGAATTTCCAGTACGTGCTAGGCCTTTATTGAGCGGGTGCGTCATGTTGATGAAAAATACCTTCCAACAATGACACACCCATGCTTGTCAGGATGCCACCCTAAGTGGGCATTATTCATGATGGAATTCAATATCACATATGTACCACAAAAGGCTGCCAAGGGTCAGGCCTTGGCTGATTTTCTCGTCGCACATCCTGTACTGATAGAGTCTCCATTATCAAGTGACCTCCCTGATGAAGAAGTATTATGTGCTGAACTTTCTCACACATGGGAGATGTACTTTAACGGAGCCTATCTGATCGAGGAGGTGCCGGTTAGTGGTATTCATAACTCTGAAGGGCGGGTTACTTCCTCTATCATTCTCTCTCACCGAAGTTGGTTCCCATAACGAGGTGGAATATCAGGCCCTTATAATTGGTTTGGAGATTTCCTTCGATCTAGACTTAGAGCAGCTCAAAATCTATGGCGACTCCGAGTTGGTCATTCGACAACTTAAGGAGATCTATGATGTGAGAAAGGACACTCTCAAGCCTTATCACGATACACCGAAATCATATATGGGATGTATCCTTGACTCACATCCCTAAGAGATTAAACTCGTCGGCTGATGCACTGGCAAAGCTTGGAGCTACAATTCAAATGTCCTCCCCATGACCGATACTTGTCTGGGTGGCAGAGTGGAGACACATTGACCTGACAATTAAGGTAGATGTAGATGATGAAAGAATCATCTTTCCTGAGTGCTCGGCTTACCCATTTGGGTCACTCCTATCAGCCAAAGAGGTTATTAAAGCTGAATAGGAAATGACATAGAGTCAATTTTCCGGAGCAAAAAAGCCAGAACAAGAGTTCTTCCATCCAATGTGTGTAGAAATTGAGCTGGCGAAAGACTGGAGAGAGCCCATTATTAACTTCATAAAACACGGTAGACTGCCTAAAGATCATGCTGAGCACAATAATGTGGGTCGAATGTCTACCAAGTACACCCTCCTTGAATGAGATACTCTCTTCCGCTAATCTTTTAGCAGAATTCTTTGTGTAGATGCACAAGAGGAAAATAAGGTGTTGAAAGAAGTACACTCAAGCATCTATGGACTGCATCAGTTCGACCCTAAGCTCTAGGAACGGATATGCAGACTAGGGTACTATTGGCCTTCAATGACTGCCGACTCCTTAAACTATGCCAAGAGGTGCTAGGTGTGCCAAATGCACTCGAGCCTCATTCATCAGCCTCTAGAGCCCTTACATCCTACAGTGGCATCATGGCCCTTTTCACAATGGGGTATTGACATTGTAGGGACTATCGACCCTCTTTCTATAATGGGTCATGTCTTTATTCTGGCAGGGATAGATTATTTCTCCAAATGCGCTAAAGCGATCCCACTCAAGTAAGTTCTTGGGGCTACAGTGGCCAATTTTGTGCTGCATCACATCATATACCGGTTTGTGGTGCCTGACCGGATTATTTCAAACAACGGTCCTCAATTTAGAAGTCATCAAATTGATCTCTTAGTTAACTAGTTCGGTTTCGAGTGGAAGTACTCAACTATGTGCCACCCTTAGGCAAACGGCATAGCTGAGGCTTTCAATAAGACCCTATGCAGTGTTTTAAGGAAATCGATATCAAAGAAGAAGAAGAACTGGCATGAGAAGCTTCCTGAAGCACTGTGGGCCTTTCGCACTACCACGTGAAATGCCACTGATTCCACTCCTTATTCTCTAGTTTATGGGAGTGAAGCAGTTTTGCCCCTTGAGATTCAACTGCCCTCGTTAGGGTTGCTATACATCAAGGATTGACCGAAGACGAGAGAGTTAACCTTCAATATCAAGAATTAGATGCACTTGATGGGAAAAGGCTTGAAGCTCAGCAAAATCTTAAACTCAACCAGGGGAGACTAAAGAGGGCCTTTGACAAGTCAGTCAAGGTCTGCTCATTTCCTCGTGGGGATCTAGTTCTAGCGGTCAAGAGGCTGATCGTTATGCATGGGCAGCGCAAAGGGAAGTTTGAACCTAAATGGGAAGGTCCCTTTATAATCAAGAAAGTCTCGCCAAATGGAGCTTATATACTAGCACACCCCGATGGAGAGGAGGTGATGCCCCTCATCAATGGGCCAGATCTGAAGAAGTATTATCCTTGATACGCTCGTAAAAGGCTCAATACATGGCAAAAAGGGAGTACAAATAAAAAGTAAAGCACAAAGAGTAAGCGAAACAATTCAACCAAAATTTAAACTCTTTTATTGCATTAGAAGAGTTTAAAAGCCAAAAAGCCCATTATTAGGGACGTTACAAATTTATTATTGCTCTCGCATCAGAGAAAAAGAGAGGAGCTGTGACGAAGTGTTGCACTTGCATCTGAGGAAAAAAAGACGGTAGACTTTAAGCGTTGCTCTTGCATCTGAGGAAAAGAGAATAGTTGACCCCCAGCGTTGCTCTTGCATCTGAGGAAAAGAGGACAGTTATAGGCCAAAAATTCCTCTCGCATCAGAAGAAAAGAGGACAGATGACCACAGCGCCACTCTTGCGTCCGAGGAGAAGAGGACGGTTATAAGTAAAAAATTGGCTCTCATAATAGGAGAAGGCGGAAGCTCTTTAGTCGAGTATATCAAACATACAAAGCAAACTTCTTTGGCAAGGAACTAGCGTATGATGGAGAGCATACCTTATTCACAGTGAGGGCCCTTCCACAAAACAACATGGAGTTCACAAATGTGCTGGAGCACTTGGCTTCCAGCAGGCATCATAAGCCTAGCCTTACCATTGGGCATCACCCTTTGCCTACTCAAGTCATCACCGTGTGTGACAATCGCTGTGTGCAACTCTTCCCCGAACATGACCACAGCTGGCAGAAACTTACTGCCATTCATGAAAGGATTGTCAAGTAGATAGCAACAGCCGTGCGTGTCTAACGTTGTGCGTGCCATTTTGCTGGCCATGTGTGACTAAGGCACAGGCCAGCGCTGGCTGTGTTATCAAAAGCTAGCATCGGCTGTATTCAACACCGGCAGTGTTTGCTAGTACCTAACACCAGCTGTGTTATCAAAGCTCACCACCGGCTGTGCTCTCAAGGTCTAGTGCTGACTGTGTATTCAAAAGCTACCAACGCTTGCGTTAAATAAAGTTCAACGCTGGCCGTCTTCTCGATGGTCCAACGCTGGTTGTGTTCATCAATGTTTAGCGTCGGTTGTGTCTATAAGAACTAATGCCGACTGTGTTTTCAAAGGACGATCGCTGATTGTGTTCAAATCTCTTGTACATGCCACAGATTTCACATGTGTCACCTCGAGTCTCGGTGCACCATCTGACAATTGCCGGCCACAACGTGGTCTGACACACGTCCTCGCATGTGTGGACTGGCATCCGTTCACCTCCCAGCGACTGTTCACTGTCAGTGACCATTCACTCCCCGCGACCTCTCGGTTTCTCACCAAAAACCACTTTCCTCATCGAAAACCTACTATCGCACCCTCCCCTCTTCTTTTTGACGGCGAAAAACCCGAAAAGCAGCAGAAGTTTGCTGTCAACACCCTGTGGCAACTTGGATCCCTTTCGCCTTCCTTGGTACTCCAAAACCACTGTCGGAATCCTCTTGAAAACTCCTACATCCCAATTTCAGCAACTGTAAATCTGTGGAAATCCCATGTATTCCCTGTGTTCCCCTACATGTCTTCCCTCATTCCAACCGGAACCTTCTCTTGTTTGCTGGTGAATCCCTGCAAACTTCAATACCCTGTGTTTTCACCAGAGTTCTTTTTGGGAGCTCTCTCTCACTGTTAAACTTAGTCGTTTTACCTTCAGTAAAATGGTAAAAATGGGGTTTATCCCCTTATATAGGCGAAGCTTCCCTGAAGTGCCCCCCATAAATTAGGAATGTCAGTCAGGTCCTTGAAGGCCAAACGACGATGGGTCGGACTGGGTCGGGCTCGGACTGGAGACCTTAATGAAAGTATACCGTTGCCCATGAAAACTCAAGCAACAGAGACCAGGACCGGGCCAAGTTCGGGCCTGAGGCTCGAATACAGGTCAACGCCGTCCATGTAATCTGTGCCCAGTGCCGGTTGTGTCCTCAAAGGCCCAGCGCCGGCCGTGTTATCAAAAACTTAGTGCCGACTATGTTCTCAATGGCTCAGTGTCAGTTGTGTTCTCAAGTTTACCACCACATGTGTTGCCACTACGCACGCTAGTGCCGCGTGTGTTTCCGCCGTCCGTGCTGGCCCCACACGTGTCAATACTGCAATCATTCAAGTCCACCGCCATGTGTGTTACGCTCCTCATGCTAACACCGCACATGTGCTAGCACCTAGTTACTGTCATGTGTCCTATCACTATCCCTAATGGAGTTGCACCTAGGCCACGATCTGCCATCCCCAATGGAGTAAGGATCCTGCCATTACCCCTCATCCCCAGTAGGAGTTACACCCATACTGCAGCCCATCATCCCCAGTGGAGTTAGGGTCACTCTTACCTCTTCAATCCACATTGGGTCCGTTTCACACCAAACCATTATTCCTTTCCTATCTTATCAACTTATTCTCCATAGAGCCTCATTTTTCACCCAGGGAGTCATACTTGCCCCCTAATCCCTAGTGAAGTACGCTTCCATTTATCATCTTCATGTAATGCCCCTGCTAAGCATTCCATCCCCAAGAAGTCGGATTGTCATTCATACTTCTATTCCCCATGGAGCTTCACCTACATGGCAACCCACACAACGGTCTAGGTGCATGACCCTAAAATGCATGGTCCAAACTATATGACTTTAAACTGTAGTGGAGGTCTAGTTGCGCGACTTTAAACTGCATGGTCCATGCTACATGACTTTAAACTGTACAGCCACGGTCCAAGCTATATGAGCTTAAAATATAGTGCATGCACTAGCCGTATGACATTAAACTGCTCTGCACAGGCCCAGGAGGCATGACCATAATTCGCCCCCACACATGTGCACACGTCCTTTACGTGCATTTTCATGCACGCTTTCCCTAACCGACCCAATAGAGTGCACATCATCTCCATCAAACCCCCATTAAATCCATCTTTCTCCATTACCATCATCATTCCCCAGTGAGTTTTGCTCGCGCTCACAAAACGACGAGCCATCCCATCATCCATACTCGCCTTCAGATAGTGGCCCACCACTTTTCCACTTCCATCCATACATCATCCATCTTTTGCAGGCAACCTCATGCCATTCCCCCCAAGTTAGTCAAACCACCACCATACTCACTCCATGGCCTCCACAGCTTGCCATCCATCTCCACTATGGTCCAGATGTATAACCTTAATACTATAGTGCACGTCTTAGCCGCATGACGTTAAATTTCTTTGCACAGGTCTCGAAGGCATGACCCTAAACACACCCTCAAAATAATAATAATAATAATAATAATAAAAGGCATGGTGTTTACCTGAACAAGGGAATGCCATGAGTAAAAATGATGGACGAGCATTGTCACAAAACCATGAGTAAGAGAGTTTCGTGAAAATGAAAACCCGAGCACAATGAAAACTCGAAAGGGCACCGTGAGTAAAAATAGAAGATTAAGGGTGGATATGGTTGTAAGGTCATGGGTAAAAGAGCTCTGAATAAAAGGCAGTTGGCGAAAACTGTCTCTACGACGTCACTTCCCAAGTCTAAGTGAAAACCTGCAAAGGGTGCTTGGACCAAGAGAGTAGGTTTATGCAGCGCTCGTTCCCACAGGCAGTTTCATCCAGCACTCCCTTCATCATCAAGACATCCAACAAGGTGTAGAGGTTAAAATCAACCCTCAATATCCACAACAGGCAAGAAACTGTCATACCAGACACCCTACAAACCTGGTTTAGCTGCCAACAACACCTGCAAGACGTCCAACAGGGTCTAGACGTTAAAATCACCCTTCAACATCTTTCTTTCTCTCTTCTCTTCTCTCTCTTGACATGCACGACACCGGTAGTACTATGCATGCCTCTCCTTCACTCTTCTTCTCTCTCTTAACATGCGCAGCAGTGGCAGTGTCGTACATGCCCTTCTTTCTCTCTTTTCTTTCTTCTTCTCACATGCACGACATCGATAGTACTGTAAATGCTTCTCTTTCTCTTCTTATCTTCTTCTCTCTCCTGACATGCACGAGGTGATAGCACTGTATGTGTCCCTCTCTCTCTTGCCTTTCTTCTCTTCATCTTTCTCTCTTTTCTTCTCCTTCATCTCTTTCTCCCTTCTTCAAGGCTGGGTGACAACGTAGTCCAATCATCATCCCTTCTTCAAGGCTGGGTGACAACATAGCCCAATCATCATCCCTTCTTCAAGACCGGGTGACAATGTATCCCAATCATCATCCCTTTTCAAGGTTGAGTGATAACGTAGCCTAGTCATCGTCCCTTCTTCAAGGCTGGGTGACAACGTAGCCCAGAGGCAGGGTGACAACGTAGCCCGGTCATTATCACAAGGCCGTTAGGTACAGTCCGACATGGTGAGGCTTAAAATATACTGATCTGTCCAAAATAGTCCATGCAAGGGTGAGGACTTTGATAGGATCCCTCAAAAGTCTCTTCTCCCCCTAAAGTCGCTACCGATGGACTTGCACATTGCATCAAAATGTATGAGCATTCTAGTTACAACATTACGTCGATATCTCCTCAGCATTCATGTGGTCTTGTGGCAAGGAAGAAAAAAGTAATAAAGCCGAGGAAATTTTTCGAATGTTGTCCTTCTCACTTCTCTCAAAGCACAAAATTTGGTGGGGCAAGCTGTTTGAACACAGTTTTCAATACCTTGGGTCCCCGATGCGCAATAAAGAGGGAGTTGGTCAATAAAGCCCTGACATACAGTGGAATTTTTGATAGTCTCAAAATTTCCCCAAAACTAGGTGGAAATATTCTTAAGCGCTTCAAAAGGCCACATGCCAAGTTTCATCACAATCTGACATGTCTAAGGCAGTGTAGACAAAGAAACAATTTTGGAAATATGGGCCTCTAGCACCCTAAAATGGACCCCATAACTAGAACTCTATTTTCGGTGTGTCAAATAGCTATGGGACCATAACCATTGGATCTATCACAGTAAAAAACCTTTATGGTTCAGGTTTTGACTCAAACAGATGTGCTAGGACAAAGTTATGGGCGAATCATTAAGAAGGGGTAGGCAACTGGTTAGGTGCCTCGATCTAGCCCTCCGGATATGGATGATTGGATGGCACACATCTCAGGTTTCAGAAAAAGCCAGAACTTTGAGATTTCTGTATCGGGAACCTCGCTCAGGAGTGAGGGCAGGTATACCAACCGATGAGAGAGGAATTTAAGGTGGGTTCGGGACTTACTCGGTTTGGCTTGCATGGGCGCCCTCTTAGATAACGAAGAAGCCCCCCAGTAGTAAAACTGGTTAGAAATCACCGCCCTTGGCTTGCATTTTCCTGTTTCTGCAATCACACACACATGGTTAATTTTACAAGACAAGTGGGGAAAAAGAGACCCCACCTTATCTTTGAGCGAATGTACATGGGCGTGCACATCCAAGAGAAGAAAAGGTAAGAGAGTAGATGAAAGAACAAGAAAGAGGTAGATCAGAGGAATTTTGACTAGGTGGCGAGACTAACACAATAGCTAGATCAGCAAGTGGTTTACCTATTAAGGTAGTAAGACAAGTACGGTAATTAGACTGGCACAATAAAAATGCTACTAGATGTCAGAACGATCATCGACCAGCCCGGCATAATGGCTAGCCTATCGTGGTAGTAAGGTGGGCACGGTAACTAAGATCGACTTAACGACAATACTGCTAGACGACAAGACTACCATGGAAATTTTTATCTCAGCCTCTCTTGGTCAAACAAGCGAGCGAAGAAAGAAGAGAGAGGAAGGGAAACATGCACAGTACTACCGATGTCGTGCATTTAAGAAGAAGACGAGAGGAGTAATGAGAGAGAAAGGAAAAAGGGAGAGACGAAAGAGAGAAGGAAAAGAATGACGAAGAAAGAGAGAGGAAAGCAAGGGAACATGGACGGCAATGAGAGAACATAGACGACAGTATGCTTCCGTCATCCATGATAGAAGGGTAAGAAGAGAGAGAGAACATGGGCAGCAATTAGCCTCCGTTGCTCATGACAGAGGAATAAGAAGAGAGAGAAAACATGGAAGGCGATGTACTTCCATGTCCAAGATAGAGGAATGAGAGAAGAGAGAGAAGACATGGATGGTAATGTGCTTCTACCGTTCATGACAAAGGAATGAGAGAAGAGAGAAAAGACATGGACAGTGATGTGCTTCCGCCGTCCATGACAGAGAAATGAGAGAAGACATGAACGATGATGTGCTTCTGCTGTCCATGATAGAGGAATGAGATAAGAGATAAAAGACACGGACGACGATGTGCTTCCGCCGTCCATGACAGAAGATTAAGAGGGGAGATAAAATATGGGCGATGATGTGCTTTTGCCATCCATGACAGAAGATTAAGAGGAGAGAGAAAATATGAGAGGCGATGTGCTTCCGGCGTCCATGACATGGGAATGAGAAGGGAGAGGAAACACGAGCGGCAATGTGCTTATGCCGTCCATGACAGATGATTAAGAAAAGATAAAGAACATGAACGGTGATGTACTTCCACCATCCATGATAAAAGGGAAGACAATGAGACTTTGACAGAGGCCCGGCCCGCCACTCGGGTTAAGGCCCGGCTCACTATTTGTATCCCTGATGCAAAAAGACATCATGCTAAGCGATAGACTCCGCCATGCATGAACAGAGAGGAAGGAGAGAGAACAGAGAGAGAATAAAAAAGAGAAGAAAGAGAAAGGAAAGATAAAGAAAAAGAAGGAAAGTGGATAAAGAAGATCAAAGAAGGAATAGGAAAAAAAGATATAGACGAGAGAAGATAGAAAGAGAGATAAAGAGAGAGAAAGTGACCTTCACTAAAGGGTATCAGACATTTTCTTCTCTCTCCTCTCCCTCTCTCCAAGATGTGCCCACAATTTGAATGTGAAAACTCTCAAATTTTATTGATGAGTATTGAAAAATCAAGGGTCCTATAACAATTGTGTTTAACATGTACATATAGAATTGGGCCCAAACATGGGTGGATGCCAAAAAAAAACCTAAATTACTGATAATTACAATTTAATTAAATTAAATGAAATTCTAAAATTGAGTGCAAAAGGACTGTTTTGCCCTGCTCAACAATGTGTGAAATTTCAAAACAGTCCCTGTTGCTGCCCTTGAACTTGCGTGATCTTCCATGGATGATTCGGTGGTGCTTCGATGTCCGTTTGGCTAAAAGATGTTTGCTTTCTTGTCGGGCTCGGCATGACGATTGATTTGATACCAACTTCGAGCTATGAATTACGTTTTCGGCAGCGATCATATGACTCAAAATTTTTATAGATCTTTAAAACTTCTAATCATTAATGTGCTTTTTTTCTTAATATTTTTCTTTGATTTCTTCATGAAATCACACTGATCATTCCATCATGATCACATTACAATGAACGCAGCTTGATTTCATGTCTGGATGAAGATTTCATCGTTTTAGGTTTTTGGTCAGATTTTAGAAATCTAGCAGCTGGAATCTACAAAAACTTTGATGCCTTCATGTGTCGAATCCAGCCATTCATCGTACTCGGAATTCGGAACAAAGATAGCCATAGACCTTACGTACATAATGCAATTGATTTTGTGTCGATCGAGTACACGAGCGTCATGATATGGTCGTTCGAGTGAGACATACTCAGGGTTCAGACCAAAGATAACCCTACCCCTTTTGAATGTTTAACTCATAACTTTGTCCTGGAACATCCGTTTGAGTTGAAACTCTACCCATAAAGGTTTTCAACTATAACAGATCCAATAACGGTGGTCCCATAGCTGTTTGACACACTGAAAATAGAGTTCTAGTTATGAGGTCCGTTTCAGGGTCCTAGAGGCTGATATTTCCGAAATTGTTTCTTTGTCTGCACTACCTTAGACATGTTGCATTACGAAAAAACTTGGCAGGTGGAGTTTTGAAGTGCTTAGGAAGATTCTGACCCATTCTAGGGAAATTCTAAGACTATCGAGAATTTCATTATATGCTAAGGCTTTATTGACTGACTTTCTCGTTATTCGGCATCAAGGATCAAGGTGCTGAAAAATATCTTCAAACTGCATGCCCTGCTGAATTTTGTGCTTCAAGAGAAGTGAGAAGGACAACATTCAGAAAATTTCCTTCAGCTTTATTCCTTTTTTCTTCCTAACCACAGGACCACGTGAACCCCTCGGAGATTCACGCAATGCAGCAACTAGGATGCTTAGACATTTGAATGCAATGTACAGGTCTATCCATGGAGACATAGGAGGAGAAGAGACTGTTTTGAGGGATCCTATCAAAGTCCTCACCCTCACGTGGACTGTTTATGATTCTGAGAGCAGAGGATTTTGTACGGACCTTGTTGGTCAGAATCAAGCCTGTCTGGCAGTTGAGTGTCATGTTGAAGAGTATTTTTCCCATTTAGTCCGGGTGTTTGTATCCTCTGGTGTTGGTCCACATTTAGAGGATCTTTGGTTGACATCCGTCTATGTTGTGCTCCAGATATTCCTTGGCAGGCAGGGTACCTCAGTTTATCGAGGTGACTGGCTTTGTGTATAACCCCTCCCCACTGCTTTGCAGTTTCAACAATTAAGATACCTTCCTTCTTCTTCCGAGGCAACCCCTGAGGATTCAATCCTAATTGCTGCATCACAGGTTCAAGGTCATGGCTGACTTGACTTTCTTGGAGCTTCTTCAACATCTTTTGAAGTGTGTTAATGACCTTGTGGGAATAGTGCTCTTCTTCATGAGACTTGTAATACCTTCTTGGTGAGTTTTCTGTTCTTCCACTCCTTTTTGCTAATGGACTCAAGTTGTTGGCATCTTTCCTTGAAGCTCGTATTTTGGGTCCTGGTATTGTGACACTAGGGATTTTTCTCTTTGAGTGTGGGCTGAAGCCACCTGTTGAGGCGAGTGCTGCATCAACCTATTTATTGATCCAAGCGTCCTTTGCAGATTTTAACTTGAACTTGAGAAGTGGCGCCGTCGAGACGGTTTTCACCAACTTCCTTGTTATTTGGGGCTTTTTTTTATTTTATTTTATTTTTACCCATGACCTTTCAGCCATGTCCACTCTCATATTTCCATTTTTAGTCATGGTTCCCTTTCGGGGTTTTCTCGGGTTTTTATTTTTACGAAACTCGCTTACTCATGGTTTCATGGTCATGTCCGTCCATCATTTTTACTCATGGCATTCCCTTGTTCAGGTATATACACCAGACCCGTTGTTATTTTTCTGTTCTTTTTCTTTTTCTTTTTTCTTGTGAAGGCATATTTAAGGTCATGCCTGTGGGACCTATGCGAAGTCTTTTATCGTCATGTGGCCATGACGTGCACTATGGTTTTGGCTCATACAGTTGGACCATGATGGTGATGAATGGCAGTCTATGAAGGCCATGGAGTGAGTATAGTGGTGATTTTGACTCACTTTGGGGAGATAGCACGAGGCTACCTATAAAAGTGGAAGATGTATGAATGGAAGGTGAAAATTGGTGACCTACTAGCTGTCAGCGAGTATGGATGGCAGGATGGCTCACCATTTTGTGAGCATGGGTGAGACTCACTAAGAAAAGGTGAAGGATGATGAAATGAATGGACTCACTGGGGAGTTAATGAAGGTGGTGCGCACACACGAATGGGTCGGTTTGGGAAGATGTGCATAAAAATGCACGTAAAGGGCATGTGCATGTGTGTGAGGGCATTTTTAAGGTCATGCCTCCGGGATCTGTGCACAGTAGTTTAACGTCATGCGGTCAGGACGTGCACTATAGTTTCAGGTCATATAGGTTGGACCTTGGTTATGCAGATTTAGAGTCATGAAACTAGGACTATGCAGTTTAAGGTCGTGCAACTAGACCTCCATTATAGTTTAAGGTCATATAGTTTGGACCATGATGCTAAGCCTATTAACGTCATGTGGCCAGAATGTACACTATGGTTTAAGGTCATATAACTTTGACCATGGTTATGCAGTTTTAGAGTCATGCAACTAGAACTATGCAGTTTAAGGTCATGCAACTAGTTCTCCGCTACAGTTTAAGGTCATATAGTTTGGGCCATGGAGTTTAGGGTCGTGCATTTAAACCGAGGCTGTGCAGTTTAAGGTCATGCATCACGGACCATTGTGTGGGTCACTATGTAGGAAGCTCCATGGGGGGATAGGTTTGTGGATAGTAATTTGACTCCTTAGGTATAAAATGATTAAGGCCAGCAGGGGTTTTAGATGGAGAAGAAGACTTCACAAGGGATTTGGGGACAAGTATAACTTCCTAAGGTGAAAGATGAAACTCCTTAGGGCATAAGCTTATGGACGGTAACCCGACTCCTGGGGATAGGACGACTTAGGGTGCGACTAACCCATAGGGGATTAAAGGGGTAAGCACGACCCTAACTCTACTGGGGATCAATGGATTGTAGTACAAGTGTAGCTCCTACTAGGGACAAGGGACAGTGGCTTGCTCTTGACTCTATTAGGGATGACCAATCATGGTTCGGGTGGAACGACTGGATGCAACTCCATTGGGGATGACAGAGATTAAGCAACTCCACTAGGGACAGCGGCAATGGCATGCTCATATCTCCACGGGGGATAGTGGTGAGACGTGCATGGTGGAAACCTAGTGCTAGCACATGCGTGACATTAGCATAGGGAGCGTATGACATTGGCCATGGGCAACAGTGACATTGACATATGCAGCACCAGCACGGGCGATGGCAACACACATGGCAATAAACCTTTTCTTTTGAGAACACAGCCGGCTCTGGGTTTTGGAGAACAAAGCCGGTGCTGGGTTAAGATTACACAGCCGGTGATGGGTTGAGATGACACAACCGGTGATGACTTGTGTTCGGGTCTTTGGACCAAGCTCGACCCGATCTTGGCTTTTGACGCATGGGATTTAATGGGCTGCGGTAGACTATATTCGAGTCTCGGGTCAGGGCCCAACTCGATCCGGCCCATCACCGCTTGGTCTTTAGGGACTTGAATGGCATTCTCAGCTTGTGAGGGACACTTCAGGGACACTTTGCCTCTAAAAGGGACCAAAAGTTAAAACGGCTAAGGAATTTGAGCAGTGAGAGTAAGAGAGCTCCTGGCAATATTTTTGGCTATCATGCAAGGAACTTCGAGTAAGATTTTGCAGAAGTTTGTCGACAAGTAGGAGAGAGCACTAAAAAGAACACCTCATTTTCATGGAGTTACAGGAGTTTAGCTGACAAGTGTAGTGAGGCAAGCAAGGGGTCTGCTGGGAAGCTTTAGAGACTTTTGCGTGGTTTTGGGTGTCTTGGAGAAGGGGAAAAGGGGAGAAAATTGCAGCAGAGGGCTACCTGGGAACTTCCGTCGTGTTTTTGGTAGTTTTTCAGCAGTGTGCAGGAAGGGCAAAGGCTTCACAGTGGGTTTCCAGTGGAAGAGGGGAATTTTCTGGTGGGAAACCAAAGGTCGTAGGGTAAATGGAGGGTCACCGAGAATTCGATCCATTAGCAAATAGATGGGAAGTATCGGGAAGGTGCTCAGTCACCAGGGAGACGAGGGGTCTTAGGCAATTGAAGGGTCACAGGAGCTGAAGAAGCGCATGGAAATGAAGGGTCATCGGGAGGTGAACAATCACAGTTGCGAAGGGCCTTGAACATACAGCCGGTGCTATCCTTAAGATACGCAGGCGGCGCTAGCCTTAGGATACGTAGGCAGTACTGGGTCTTAAAAACATAGTTGGCACTATCATTGGGATACGCAGCCAGCACTGGGCCTTAGAAACACAACAGGCCGGTGCTAGTCACGCGCGACGCCAATCAATTCCTTGATTGCACATGGCTAGTAACATGATGCGCCTGACTTTAGTCATGCACGACTATTGCTTGCTCGATCCTTTGATGAATGACGGTGAATCGTGTTCTGCGGTGGTCTTGCATAGTGACAACTTGGGCTGGCAAAGTGTGGTGACCAATGGTACTGCCGGACTTATGAAGCCTGTTGGAAGCCAAGTCCTCCAGCACAACAGTGAAGTCCAAGTTGTTATGTGGAAGGGCACTCACTGTGGACAGGGTATGCTCTCCATCATAGGCCAGTTCCTTGCCAGATAAGTTTGCTTTGTATGTCTGGTGTATCCCATCAAAGTGCTTCCACCTTTTCCTATTGTGAAGGCCACTTTTGGCCAATAACCATCCTCTCTCCCTCAGATGCAAGAGCGACTCTTCTGATGGTGAGAGATTTTTGACATGTAATTGTCCTTTCCTCTGATGCAAGAGCAATGCTAGCGTTAGCCAAATTTCTTTTCTTCAAAAGCAAGAGCGACATTTTGCCGCAGCTATTCTCTTTGTGAGAGCAATACTGCATGATGAATTTGTAACCTCCTTATTAATGAGCTTTTTGGCTTATTGCTCCTTGTAATGGAACAAAAAGAGTTAAACCTTGTTTGAACTATTTTGTTTGTTTTCTTTTAACCGTCGTTTTGTCTATTTGCTATTGCGCACCAAGACTTTTTGAGTATGCATCATGGGTAGTATTTCTTTAGATATTTCCCATTGATAGGGGGTATTGCCTCCTCTCCATCAAGATGTGCTAGTATATAAGCTCCATTTGGGGAGACCATTTTTACTATAAAGGGACCTTCCCACTTGGGTTCAAACTTCCCTTTGCACCTCCTGTGCATGACAATCTACCTCTTGATGGCTAGAACCAGATCCCCACAGGTGAATGAGCGGAATTTGACTGACTTGTCAAAGGTCCTCTTCATTCTCCCCTGGTTGAGTTCGAGGTTCTGCTGAGTCTCCAACCTCTTTTCATCGAGTGCATCCAACTCCTGATACCGAAGTTTGACTCTCTCATATTCGGTTAGTCCTTGATGGATAGCGACAAGTAATGCAGGGATATGAATTTCAAGAGGTAAAACTGCTTCACCCCCATAGACTAAGGACTAAGGAGTGGAATCGATAGCATTTTGTGTGGTAGTAATAGGCCCACAAGGCTTCAGGAAGATTCTCATGTCAGTTCTTATTCGTCTTTGATATCGATTTCCTTAAAACGTTGCATAGGGTCTTATTGAAAGCGTCGGCTAGTCTGTTGGCTCGAGGGTGATACATAGAAATCGAACTGGTTAACCAAGCGATCAATGTGATGACTTCTGAACTGAGGGCCATTGTTAGATATAACCTGGTAAGGCACTCTGAACCGAGATATGATGTGATGTCATATGAAGTTAGTCACCGTGGTCTCCGGAACTTGTTAAGGGGACTACTTCAGCCCACTTGGAGAAATAATTTGCTGCGGCTAGAATGAAGACATGACCATTACGGAAGGAGGGTCAATAGGCCCTACAATGTCCATACCCCATTGTGAGAAGGGCCATGATGCCAATGTAGGGTGTAAGGGTTCTGGAGGCTAATGAACAAGGCTCGAGTGTATTTGGCACACCTGGCACTTCTTGACATAGTTTAAGGAATCAGCAATCATCGAAGGCCAATAGTACCCCAATTTGCGTATTCATTCATATAGCTTAGGTCCGGACTAATGTAGTCCTCAAATGCCTGAGTGTACTTCCAGGACCTTATTTGCTTCTTACGCATCCAAACATCTAAGAAAAATACTATCAAATGACTGTCTGAAGAAAGCATGTCCTTCATGGAGGGTCTACTTGGCAGTAGTGGTTTAAAAAATAGATCGGTGCCCTAGTTCAGACTCCCAAAAAACCCATATAGATCGTGAATTGGCGATCTGGATCGGGAATCGGCCAAATCGGTTGAATTTAGTCTAAAACAAAATCCGAAAAAATTATTAAAATTCATTATAAATGTTTGTTTTTTAGGAATGCAATAAAAAATGGGGGTTCTCCATTAAGAACTTTCATTTTTTTTGCATCAATATGCGAATATTGAGATGTGTTTTTCCTGCAATAACTACTGTTAACCATTAAATTTACATCACACAAAAGGATAAGCATAGAATTATCATGGATGAAGTATATCATCATACATGGACTATAATAAAGAATGGATTAAATGGATGAAAAATGGCTACTAAAATCTCGAATTGGCATAAAACCCTAATCCACTAAAAAAACCTAAATTATTACAACCCAACTAACTAATAAAAAATTATTACAACCTAACTATTTGTAATATTATATACTTAAATTGTAGTTGTTGGTTTACATTTTATAATTATTTTACTATGCCAATAATAACAAATCTAAAATATCTTATAATATCATCTAATTTAAAATATATTATTGACAACTATAAGAAAAAATAGTATATTGCATAATTTATAATGCAATTTTTTTTCCAAAAATCTAGTTTTTAGGTTTTTAAAATAAATTTAGTGGAATAGATTGTTAGTAGAGAGAGAAAGATATTTCAAATAGCCTCAGTGTATGAACCCTATCTTTAAATTAATATTCCTAAATTTATGTTAAAGACCACCATGTTATAAAAGTAAAAAATATAATTAGACCATTTGTTCCTAAGTAAAAAAATAAAAACTCTAACAATAGTCATTCGTATATGAGAGAAAAAATAGCTAACATGCTTCAAGCCTATATTGTATTACCTTTATATAACTAATTTAAGCTTACGATAAGCAGCTCAAATGCGTGTTTGAAAAACATGATACTTGTTGTATTAAATTTTATTTATTTATTGACAAGAAATACTTGTTGTATTACCTTTTCTTTTCTTTTTTTGACAAGAAAAATAAGAATATGATGTTGCCTAGGTACCTTTTATTTTATTTTTTGACAAAAAGAATTATTTTATTTTTTGACAATAAGAATTTGTCTTTGAAAAGAAAAATAAGAAGATGGTACTTTTTATTTTATTTTATTTTTGATAAAAAAATTTGTTTTTGACAAGAACAATACAAATATGGTACGTTTTAATTTTTTTTTTTTAAAAAAATGATGCCCGAGAGAATTCGAACTAGAGACATCTACCATCAAAGATGAAACATGATAACCACCATGCCACAATGCCACTTAATGTGATAGCTTTCCTAATAAAGGCATATATTACCTTTTTAAACTGGCAGTGGGAATTGTCCTACATCAAAAAATTCAAGGACTCTTAATGGGTGTAAAAGACCTGAGGACGCTCTTTTCAATAGCAAATGCATGGGCATGGGGCCTCTTGATGTCATGGTGACTATCAATAATAGATTAAACCCCGTTTTGAAAAAAAATATCCCATTTACCCTCGGGTAGTTTGACAGTTTATTATTGAGACTCGGGCGGACTCGCCAGTTTTTCGATAGAATCTGGTGGTTTACTGTAGAGACTCAAGCAAACTCGCTGATTTTCTTTAGACTCGCCTGATTTTCGATATTGTACTGCAATCGGCATGGGGTAGCCGATTCATGTGTCGACCCGGGTGATTCTGGGTCGACTCGCCCATTTTTAAATCCCTTCTTGATAGATATTCAACGTACACTATTGCGCTCGGCACGATCTTCCAAGAGTCTACCATGTTTTAGAAAACTAGTGATGGACTCTCTCCAATCCTCTACCTGCTCGACTTTCACGCATATGGGGTGGAAGAACTCCGGTTCTTGGTTTCAAACCTTAACTCCCTGACCCCGTGCCATTTCATGTTCAGCCTTGATATTTTCTTTAGCTGATAAAAGTGCTCTGAATGGATAAGGAGGGAACACAGGGAAGAGATTTCTCTCATCATCTGTGTTTACCTTGGTTCTCAGTTCATTGTGTCTCCATTCTGCTAGCCAGATAAGCGTGGGCCCTAATGAGGATAATTGAATTGTAGCCCTGAGTTTTGCAAGGGCATCAGCTTGCGAGTTTAGCCTCCTAAGGATGTGACTCAAGGATACATCCTCAAACTGTGAAATATACAATTTTGTAGTATCATGATAAGGCTTGAGAGTGTCTTTTTTTACGTCATATATTCCTTTAAGCTGGCGAATGACCAACTCAGAGTCGCCATAGATCTTGAGCTGCTCCAAGTCTAGATCGAAGGCTATCTTCAATCCAATTATAAGGGCCTGATATTCTGCCTCATTATGAGAACCGGCTTCGGTAAGAGGGAAAGAGAGAGGCAATACTCCTCCTTTCGGAGTCAAGAACACTACCCCAATGCCTCCTCGGTCAGATTGGAGGGCTGCCTGACATGCTTCATCCCAAATGAATGATGTATCCTTCTTTAACAGGTGCATAAAGGGTTTACAACGACCTGAGAGGTTTGAGATGATCGTATAGATGTGCCAGCTGTCCTTTGAGAGATCACAGCTCTAGCAATGTAGTTGGTGGTGGCATTTCTTGGATCACCTTGATCTTGACTGGCTCCACTTCCAATCCTCAGTGTTTAACAATGAACCCCAAGAACTCTCTTGAACACACACCAAAAGCACACTTTAGCGCGTTCATTTTGAGCTGATGAAGCTGTAATCGCTTGAACACCAATTCAAGGTCTCTCGTATGAGCATCTCTCTCTTCAAATTTTACCACCAAATCATCTACGAACATTCCACCTCTTTGTGCATCATGCCTTTGGAGATGGTCATCATTGCTCTTTGATATGTGGCACCAGTATTCTTCTGTCCAAAAAGCATCATTGTGTAGTAGAAGACCCCTTTTGGAGTCAAGAACACGGTGGCTTCCTCATCTTCGGGCGCCATCTGTATCTGATTATATCCGAAGTATCCATCCATGAAGGAAACGATTTGGCAGTGAGTCGTAATATCAATGAGCATCTCGGTGAATGGCAACCAGAAGTCATCCTTGGGACATGCGGTATTCAGGTCACGGAAGTCAATGCAAGCCCTAATTTGGCCATTCTTCTTGTTGATTAAAACAACATTGGCTAGCCACTTTGGGTACTTGCCTTCGTGAAAGAAGCCTGCTTGTCTGAGTTTGGTCACCTCTGCATCTATCTGCATTTCGAGATCAGGCCTAAACCTCCTTAATTTCTGTTTGATAGTCGGATCGATGCTAAGACGATGAATGGCGACTTAAGGGTACCAGGCATCTCATGGTAATGTCAGGCAAATACATATCAATTTGCGCACAAGAAAGTAGTGAAATTTTATTTCTCTTCTAGAGACATATTCGTCGAGATGAAAGTGGGTCTGGGATCAGCCTCATCCCCTAGATTTATCTCCTCGAGCTTATATACTGTGGCTTGACCGCCTTATTCCCATTCTTCTGGGCCTCTTGCAACTCTTCTTCATCTTCTTCAAAGGTCTTTTCATTAACCTCAAGTGTAAAGACCCATGGTCCTGACATCTCCGCCTCCAATAGAGCTCTATCTAGGGTAGGTCATGATTTCTCCACCTTTATTGAATTGAAGAACAGAGGGATCTACCTCAAACATGGACTGCATCTCAGGCTGCAGGAGTTTGACTTGAAAGTTACTGAGAATTTGAGATTCAGCGATTATGGGGTGAGAAGCATCCTCGTATGAATCACACGATCTTTGCACGGGTGTCTGCAGTGTTTTCCTTGCACCGGTTGATACTTCATAGACTTGTACCATGTGGCAAGCTTCTTGAGAATAGAAGTTATTCCCTCTTGATTCTCTCATCTTCTGACCAAAGTTGTAACAATCCTAAAATTTCAAAAAAAAAAAAGAAAAAAAGGGAGAAAATATGCTTTTAACTAGGTGATGTTCTGTTTGAGTATGATGGTCCTTGGGGACCATCACTATTTTCAAAAAGTTTTACTTGGTTTAACTTTTGCTTGCCTGTTTTGCTTGCTTGCTTTTGCTTGCTGCTTGCAGCTGGCAACGTCCTTTAGCGGACGTGGTTTTCGTACGATAAAAGCAGACTTTTAACGCGACACCTCAGGTATGAGGTAGAGCGTAATAAAATAATATAATAATACGTTATAAGAATTTAAATAGGGGATGTGAGCACTCCCACTCTAAAACAAAATTTTGAGATCTCTCTCTCTCTGGTCGAAACACAGTTAACTCCTCTCTCGAACTGAATTTTTTATCGGAAGCTTCCTCTCAAACATTTGTGGGTAAGTGACATCGTCTTCCTGAAAAATAGTCTGTTTTTAATAAATAGTGATATTTCCGTCCAGGATCTTTATTTTATAAGTTTTGTGTGTAAGTGACCCCATTGTCTCGAAAAATAATCCATTCTTTTTAAAAATGAAATGAAATAATTATTTCTGCTTATTATCATGAATTTTAGGCGTGATAAATTTTATGCGCACGTGACCTCGTTATCTTGAAAAATAATCTTTTTAATAAAAATTGTGATATTTTATCTATGTTAGAAATTTTGAATGCTGTAAATTAGAAAAATAAATTTATTTATTTTTCTTGTCTATTGTTAGAAATAAATGTGATATTTCTGCTTTTAGTAAAATTGTGATATTTCTTTCTACTGTTTTGAATATTTAGACATTGTAAAATTCATGTGCAAATGACTGCCTTATTATTTAAAAATTGACATTTTTGCAATTGATTATAGTATTGTTGTGAAATGTTTATTTGTGAATTGATATTCCATAAATTGTGATAATTTCGTATTCTTGAATTTTTATAAGAGTTTTTCTATACATATTAAATTGGCAATTATGCTAGAATGCCTTTACAAACTGCTACCTTTCTAAATTTGAGCCCAAAATATTTGATTGGTTATTTTTGAAATGTTATAGAGAGTGACTGTTATTAATGGTTTAAGTGAAATTCATATTAATGGTTTCAGTAATATGTTGAGTACATGATATTGCTGCTTTCAAATGTTTAAAG
>NW_006499799.1:128588-182744 GCF_000471905.2 Amborella trichopoda
CAAAAGTCGAGCTCACGAGGCCACTGAGGTTTCTTTGGTTTTGACATCTTGTGCTTCTTTGAAGAAGATGGCTCTGCTTTGTCTCGAGCCCCTAGGATGTCAGCAACTGTTAAGAATCTAGCTGCCTGGGCCAGCGTCTTTTTCAACCGCCTCTTGTGCATCCTGCTTATGTTGGTTTCTTCAAGTTCTCTATCAACAGCCTCGAAGTCTTGACATATCAAGGTTGTACCTGTAGGAGGCATAGAAGAGGAAGAATGAGAAGCAAAATAAGAAGAAGGAGAAGGGTTAGTGAGTGAGGGACTTTTAACGTCGTTCCTCTCATCAGACCGATCTGAGAAGCTTTTTGCATCATCACCAAAGTTGGACGTGTGTTGAGAATCTTTTAGGTCTTTCCCCTGCTTAGACCATTAGGGAGTCCTTTTACCGTCATCACCCTCATTGGATGTGTTCCGAGGAGAAGATGGCTCGGGAGCATCCTCTTGATGGGATGAGGAAGGAAGGATGAAGATGAAGTCCAGTAAAGTTGACAATGGGGGAAAGGGCTTGAGAAATTTCTGCTCGACTGGCGGTTGAGACATCTTGTTTCTTCGACGAGCAGCCCTTCTGTATTCTTCTGGTTTTCATTGAAGGTGCTTGATTCGTGTTGCCAAGCTTGTGAATTGCCCTAGCTTGATGAACTGCTTCTCGCCTTAAGGACTTGAGTCTACTTCACCCGTGGTAAACTCTCCATGATTGGGAAGTTGAGGGTTCAGCAGGGTCTGAGTCATCATTACCCGGGTCTTGTGTTGGAAGGCCCTCTCACACTGGTGGAGCAATGTCTTGGGAATCACTTACTGGAACGCTACAAGGGTTTTGGCATCCTTGTATTTTCTTTGCGATTATATCATGGAAACTGGAGCATTCCCTCAGGTCGTGGCCCCATATCTGGTGATATGGGCACTAATGGTCCTCAGTCCCATTAGCAAGGCGTCGGGGCTGCCTTACCAGTTTTGGTGTGATAAGACCTTCTTGAAGCATCATAACGAATAAGGCGCAAAGGAGATCTGGTGCTTTGTCTTTCTCTTGGACTGTCACTGTGTGGGAAGTTTCTGCTACCTCGAATGTTTTATTTAGCTCTTCAAGCTTTATCTGACCCTTCTAAATTAGGGTCTTGATAATGTAATTTAGCATGTAGCTATCATCTGTGGGGTGGTTGATCCTTTGATGGTAAGCACAATAATTTGCCTGGGTATCGAGTCTCGCTTGGTCAGGGAACTTGGTCTCTAAGAGCTTGATCATGTTCTGTTCCTGTAATAATGGGAGTAGTACAAGGGCCCATTCCTTCTCAAAAGGGTAGACTTTACTCTTATGCCTGGTCTAATAATCGTCTTGATTAAGGTTCACAGGTGGGGGTACTCGGTTGTATGACTGTTGTTGCTTGCCTACCTGAGGCGTTGTCTTTGTTGTGCTTACCCCTTTCGAGAGGTCCAAAGTTTAGGAGGGAGCTTTCTTTGGATTGCTTACGGTGACCGCTGCGCTGATCACTCATTTTGGTTTGTTACCAGCTACCATTGCCCCGATTGTTCCTTGAGCTTGCAGACTGTTGTTGTGACTCATTGTGGTGGCATGACCGAATTTCTATGCGGATCGATTTAGAGATCAGATCTGACATGGAGGTCGAATTTGAGGCCTCAACATGTAGAGCAATCTCAAGTCGCATGTTTCGGACACAGGTTTGAACAGCTTCCTTCTCTGACATAGGATTGGGATGGAGAGTGGCCAAATTTTTCGACCTTGATATGAATTGATCCACAAGTTCATTAAGGTCTTAGGTCAAGGTGAGAATCTCGATAATTTGAACTTCTCTCTAGACCTCATAAAAACGCTGGTGGAACAATTTTCCATTTCCTCCCGAGTATGTACTGAGTTTTGGGGGAAGCCAAGCATACCACTGGAAAGTCAGGCCATCAAGGATTTCAACAAACTGATGGAGAAGGAGTCTCCCATCAGTCGCTGTCTCTCGACACGCTGCTTGGAAGTGGGTGATATGCTGGTTCGGGGATGTGGTTCCATTGAATAGGGGAAACTTCCCTTTCTTGTAATCTGAGGGAAATGTATGACGGGTAAAGATTTTGATAAGGCACTGCACCTTGTATTCCCGAGGTTTGTCTATTCTTTAAGCTTTAGGTCACCATAACATCGATGTCTGCCTGTGAGAGGGGGTGAGGAACAGAATTGTCTTGTGAGGCGGAGGGAAGGGGCTGCCTTGGAGGTGCATCATCTGAGTGATGGGAATCGACCTCATGGTTAGCTGATTGTCGTGCGGCATCTTAACGATCAATCTTCCATCATTGTACGCATCATGTCTTTGAACTTATTCATGCACTCTTCCTGCGAGTCGCTAGGCTCGTTTACAACTATTACGCTAACAGTTTCTTCAAGGAGGTCAGTCTTAGTTGCAGTTGAGGGCTTCCGAGCTTGAAGGGTTGCACGCAGTAGATTGATCAGTAAGGGGTCAGCATGCCCCATTTGAACTCGAGTCTTATATGCCGATAGTGTGAGGATCAGTTCTCGACGGTCTTAGGACTGTGGCTACTGAGTGGCTAGGTCATCTTCTACAACACTAACCACTGTGCAGGGTTCATGGAATTCTTCTTCAAGCTTTGTCATCTGAAGAGGATAGAAGGGGCTCAGTTGAAGAGGGTCACCAAAGGAGGTTGCCCTAACTCTCTTGGTTGCTTCTTTAGTCAAAATTTGAAGACCCCTATCGCATTTGGCTTTGAGTTCTTGATGGACCTCATGTTAGAACTGCGATCGAGACTGTAGCTGGTGGACCTTTCTTGCGCAAGAAAGAGCTATTTCCATTAAGTGAAGCAACTGGTGTGGGCCAGGAACTTGGGTCATCCTGGGCTGAGGAGGATGAAGGACTTGGTTTCCCATCAAGTCTTTGCCTCGCGCTCTCTTATGAGCTCCAGAGGCATGACCAAGATGATGGGGTTGGTTCAAGACCATACTCTTGGGGAAAGTCTTTGAGTACCATGGTTGGAGGTGCTTGCTCAAAGAAGGAGGAACAAGAAAAAGAAGGGGTGACTCAGGAGGACGCCTGAGTTGGGAGCGAGGGGTTGTCTGTGATGGCGACACCTATGCGCCCCTTGAAGAAGGATCACGGGTGACTTGGGGGTCAGCCCGGGCTCGAGCAAATGGTCTGGCCTTAGGAGGCCAAGAATTGCGAGCAGGTGTTTGTAAGAGAACAGGTGGAAGCCTGCCCCTTACTGGGTGCATTAGTGTGTGCTGAGTAGGAGGACAAGGGGGTCATCTTCCGTGTACCAGGTTGACACGGCAATGGCATTACCCCGAGTGGTGGGATGCACATGGACAACTCGGGTAGGACCTAGCCTTAGGGGGCCTGATCTTGGACGCTGACTCGAGGTAACATAAGGGTAGCCCCGAGGTGTGGCTCGAGTGGCTGACCCATGAGCCTTAGGGTGTGTATGAGAGATGGAGGCCCCAAAGTCGCTGCCTCGATGTGTCCAGCCTCTAAGGATAGAGAGTTGTGGTGGTGCAAGAATGTGAGGCGTAGGCTTGCGACGACCCTCTAAAGTAATGACAACTTGCTTTCCTTTTGCAGAAAGGGACTGGGCAGCCTTCCAGCGTACCTCGGCAATGCAACCGACAAGTGACTTTTCGGTGACATGGTGCAAGGTATGAGTGGTGGCATATGAGCCACCGATGCCGGATGTCTTGGCGGAAGTTTCACCAGAGCTAGGAGATGGGGAGTTAGGGACCTTTAAGTCTCTCCTCAAGCCTATCCAGGTTAAGACTTGGGAGCTAGACACTGGATCTTTGCTCAAAAGGAAGGTTGGGAATGAAGTTGGAGGAACTTGTTCCTGGGGAACGCTCGTGAAATGCGGGGATAAAAAAATCACCGATTCGAATGAACGGGTTAAGAAATCCAACAACCTTGTGGTGTGTAAAAACAGAAAAACAAAGGAAAAACTAGCCAAACAAGAACGACCCCGATCTTTAGGAGCCTCGATCTCACCCTTCGGATCTGGATGATTGGGCGGCACGTGTCTTAGGTTTCAGGGGAACCTGGGACTTTGAAATCGCTCTCTCGGGAACCTCGCTCAGGAACGAGGGCAGGTATACCCATGAGAGAGGAACTTAAGGTGCGTTCGAGACTTACTCGATCTGGCTCATGTGGGCGCCCTCTTAGATCATGACAATGGCTGCCCTCTTAGATCATGACAATGGCTCGTGTGGGCTCCATTACAGTGTCGTATACCCACTAGTGTGTGCTGAGTAGGAGGATGAGGGGGTCGTCTTCCGTGTACCAGATTGACATGGCAATGGTGTTGCCCCGAGTGGTGGGATGATCATGGACAACGTGTGTAGGACCTGGCCTTAAGAGACCTGATCCTGGATGCTGACTCGAGGTAACATAAGGGTAGCCCCGAGTTGTGGCTCTAGTGGATGACTCATGAGCCTTAGGGTGTGTGCAAGAGGTGGAGGCCCCAAGGTCTCCGCCTCGATGTGTCGAGCCTCTACGAATAGAGACTTGTGGTGGTACAAGAATGTGGGACGTAGCCTTACGACGACCCTCTGAAGCAATGACAACTTGCTTGCCTTTTGCAAAAAGGGACTGGGCAGCCTTCCAGCGTACCTCAGCAATGCAACCGACAAGTGACTTGTCGGTGACAGGGTGCATGCTATGAGTGGTGGCATATGTGCCATTGATGCCGGATGTCTTGGCGTAAGTTCCACTAGAGCTAGGAGATGGGGAGTTAGGGACCTTTAAGTCCCTCCTCAAGCCTATCCAGGTTAAGACCTGGGAGCTAGACACTGGGTATTTGCTCAAAAGGAAGGTTGGGAACGTAGTTGGAGGAACTTGTTCATGGGGAACCCTCGTGAATGGGGGGATCAGAAAATCACCGATTTGAATAAACGGGTGTGAAAACAGAAAAACAAAGGAAAAACTAGTCAAACAAGAAAGACCTAACAAAGGGGTAGTACCAATGGAGTCACAAAGCTCGTTAGGTGCCTCGATCTCGCCCTCCGGATCTAGATGATCAGGCGGCATGTGTCTCATGTTTCAAGGGATCCCGGGACTTTTAGATCGCTCTCTCGAGAACCTCACTCAGGAGCGAGGGCAGGTATACCCATGAGAGAGGAACTTAAGGTGCGTTCGAGACTTCCTCGGGCTGGCTAGTGTGGGCGCCCTCTTAGATCATAAAGAAAGCCCCCCAGTCATAGAACTAGTTCGGAATCGCCTGCCTTCACTTGTATTTTCCTATTTCTATAATCACACACACATGGTTAATTTTACAAGACAAGTGAGTTGAAAGAGACCCCACCTTGTCTTTGAGCGAATGTACACGGGCGTGCACATCCAAGAGAAGAAAGGGTAAGAAGGTAGATGAAAGAAGAAGAAAGAGGTAGATCAGAGGAATTTTGACTAGGTGGCGAGACTAACACAGCAGCTACATCAGCAAGTGATCGACACGATGTGGTAGCAAGACGGGCAAGGTAACTAGACCGGCACAACATAAATGCTACTAGACTTCAAAATGATTATCGGCCAGCCTGGCACAATGGCTAGCCAATCGTGGAAGTAAGGCAGGCAAAATACTACTAAATGACAAGACTACTATGGAAATTTTTGTCTTAGCGTCTTTGGTCAAACGAGAGATAAAAGAAAGAAGAGAGCGGAAGAGAGACATGCATAGTATTACCAATGTCATGCATGTGAGAATAAGACGAGATGAGCAATGAGGAAGAAAGGAAAAAGGGAAAGAGGAAAGAGGGAAGGAAAAGAATGAAGAAGAAAGAGAAAGAAGAGAGCAAGGGAACATGGACGGTGATGAGAGAACATAGATGGCAGTGTGCTTTCACCATCCTTGACAAAAGGGTAAGAAGAGAGAGAGAACATGGGTGTTAGCCTCCGTTGTTCATGACAAAAGAATAAGAAGAGAGAGAAAACATGGATGGTGATGTGCTTCTGCCGTTCATGATAGAGGAATGAGAGAAGAGAGAGAGACACAGACGACGATGTGCTTCCGCCTTCCATGACAGAGGAATGAGAGAAGATAGAAAAGACACAGACGACGATGTTCTTCCACTGTCCATGACAAAGGAAGGAGAGAAGAGAGAGAAGACATGAATGGCGACGTGCTTCCACCGTCCAAGACAGAGGAATGAGAGAAGAGAGAAAAGACACGGACGATGATGTGCTTTTACAGTCCATAATAGAAGATTAATGAGAAAGAAAGAACATGGATGGTGATGTGATTGCACCATCCATGACAGAAGATTAAGAGAAGAGAGAAAACATAGGCGGCGATGTGCTTTCACCGTCCATGACAGAAGATTAAGATGAAAGAGAAAACATGGGCGGTTATGTGCTTCCATCGTCCATGACAGAAGATTACGAGGAGAGAGAAAATATGGGCGGCGATGTGCTTCCACCGTCCATGATAGCAGATTAATAAGAGCAAGAAAATGTGGGCGATGATGTGCTTCCACCGTTCATGATAGAAGATTAAGAGGAGAGAGAATACATGAGAAGTGATGTGCTTCTGCCATCTATGACAGAAGATTAAGAGGAGAGTGAAAATGTGGGCGGCGATGTGCTTATACCGTCCATTATAAAAGATTAAGAGGAGAGAGAAAACATGGTCGACGATGTGCTTCTGTTATCTATGAGAGGGGAATGAGAAGGGAGAGGAAACATATGTGGCAATGTGCTTACGCCATCCATGACAGAAGATTAAGAAAAGAGAAAGAACATGAATGGTGATGTGCTTCTGCCATCCATGATTGAAGGGAAGACAATGAGATTTTGACAGAGGCCTTGCCCGCCACTCGGGTTAAGGCCCAATTCACTGTTCGTGTCCCTGAAGTAAGAAAACATCATGCTAAGCGATAGACTCTGGCATGCATAAACAGAGAGGAAGGAGAGAGAACAGAGAGAGAATCGAAAAGAGAAGAAAGAGAAAGAAAAGATAAAGAAAAAGAAGGAAAGGGGATAAAGAAGATCAGAGAAGGAATAGGAAAGAAAGATATAGACGAGAGGAGAGATAAAGAGAGAGTACAGATGAGGAGAGAGAAAGAGAGATGAGAGGAGAGAAAAAGTTACCTTCACCAAAAGGTACTGGACCTTTTCTTCTCTCCCTTGTCTCTTTGCATGGCATGCCCACAATTTGAACGTGAAAACTCTCAAATTTTATTGATGAGTATTGAAAAATGAAGGGTCCTATAACAATTGTGTTTAACATGTACTTATAGAATTTGGCCCAAGCATGAGTGGATGCTAAAAAACTACATAAATTGATGATAATTACAATTTAATTGAATTAAAAGAAATTCTAAAATTAGGTGCAAAATGATTGTTTTGCCCATGCTCAACAATGTGTGACAGTCCAAAACAGTCCCCACTACTGCCCTATAACTTGTTGGATCTTTCATGGATGATTCGGTGCTGCTCCGGAGTTCATTTGGCCAAACGATGGTTGCTTTCTTATCGGTCTCAGCATGATGATCGATTTGATACCAACTTCGAGCTATGAATTATATTTTTAGGTCGCGATCATACTACTCGAATTTTGTATAGATCTTGAAAACATCCCATCAATAGTGTGCTTATTTCTTGATTTTTTCTTTGATTTCTTCATTAAATCATACAGAGCATGTCGTCACAATCACATTGCAACGACTGCAGCTCGATTTCTTATTCAAATGAAGATTTCTTCGTTTTAGGTTTTTGGCCAAAATTTGAAATTTGGCAGCCGGAAATTACAGCAACTTTGATGCCTTCGTGTGTTGAATCCAACCATTCATCGTACATGGGATTCGGACCAAAGACCCAAGGCCTTACGTACACAATGCAATTGATTTCGTGTCGATCGGGTACGCGAGCGCTAAGATATGGCCGCTCGAGTGAGGCGTGCTGCTGTTGACTTTTTTACAACTATCTTCACGTATTGTCAACTTCTCTCTAGTTTTTCTTCCTGCTCGGGTATCATCATGTGTCATGCCACATATCAAAATTCTTGTCTTGATGAGACAAACACGCTCATCAAATTTGAGAGCGATCCAACGCAGGACGAGTGAGATACGGGCCTTTGAAGTTGCTGCTCGGGACTATGCACATCAACCTGCTTTAATGGAGATTAGTGCTGGGAGGCCGCACGAGAATGGCGTGTGATCTACCCCCTTTAAATGTTTCACCCATAACTTTATTCTGGAAGATCTGTTTAAGCTGAAACTTGACCCATGTGGGTTTTCGACCGTGTTGGATCCAATGGCGGTGGTTCCATAGCGGTTTAACGCACCAAAAATAGAGTTCTAGTTACGACATCCATTTCAGGGTGCTAGAGGCTGATTTTTTTGAAATTGTTATTTTGTCTGCACTACCTTAGACATGTTGGATAGGAACGAAACTTGGCAGGTGGCCTTTTGAAGTACTTAGGAAGATTTTGACCCATTATGGAGTAATCGTATGTTAAGGCTTTATTAACTGGCTTCCTCTTTATTCCACATCAGGGATGAACGTGCTGAAAAATGTGTTCAAACAGCAGCAAACTATTCCCGTGTATCCTCCCTGCACCAAGTCACCATTAATGGTGACTGTTTTCACAATCACGAGCAGCAAATTCGAAGACCCATATCTTACTCGTTTTGAGTGGGATCTCGGTCAAACCTTTTGGAGCATGTTCTTCTCGACAAGACGAGCATTTTGATATATGGGATGTCCCATGATAATACTTGAGGAGGGAGAAAATCTAGAGAGAAGTTGGTGATTCGCGATAAAAGTTGCAGAAAATTCAATAGCACCACGACCCCCTCAAGAGGCCATATTATGACGCTCGCACATTGAATCGACATGAGACAAGTTGCATCACATGCGTAAGATCTAAGGCTATCTCTAGTCCGAACCCGACACGTGATGAACTGTCGAATTCGGCACACGAAGGCATTGAAGTTTCTAAAAATTTTGGCAAAAACCTAAAAGTTACGAAATCTTTGTCTAGTCACGAAATCGAACTATGTTTGTTGCAACATGATCGTGATGGCATGATCAGTGTGATTTAATGAAGAAATCAAAGAAAACTATCAAGGAACGAGCACACTATCCATTCAAAGTTACCAAGATCCGTGTAAATTTTGAGTCACGTGATCGTGGTCGAAAAACACGATCTATGGTTCGAAGATGGTTTCAAATCAATCATCATGCCAAGAACAACAAGAAAATAATCATCTTTCGGCAAAATGGGCACCGTAGTAACCCTGAATCATCCATGAAAGATCACACATGTTCTAGGGCAGTAGTAGGGACTATTTTGAAATTCCATAAATTGTTGAGCTAGGGCAGAAAACATCATTTTGCACTTTATTTTTAGATTTTTTTATTTAAAATAATTGTAATTATCATCAATTAGGCTAGATTTGGGCATCCACCCATATTTGGGCTCAATTCTATAAATACATGTTAAACTTAATTTATAAAGGGTTCCATGCTGATAAATAAAATTTGAGAATTTTACATTGAGATTGTGGGCACATCTTAGAGAGAGAGAGAGAGGAGAGAGAAGAAAAATTTTGGTACCTTTTGCTGAGGTAACTCTCTCCTCCTCTCTTTTCTCTCTTTCTCTCTTCTTTTTTCTCTATCTTTCTCTCTTCTCCTCTCTTTTCTCTCTTTCTCTATCCTCTTATTTTCTCTCTTTCTCTCTTCCTCAGTCATGCACGACAGTACCTATCGTAGCACATGAAATTCTCTTTCCTTTCTTGCCTATTGGAACATGAGTAGTGAGTCAGGCCTAACCCTAGTGGTGGTCAGGTCATTGTCCAGGTCTGCTCCCCTCTAGTCATGGACGGTGGAAACCCATCGCCGTCCATGTTATTTCTATTGTCTCTCTCCCATGTCATGGACAACAGAAACCCATCGTCATCCATGCCTCTTCTCTCTCCTCTATCCTTTGTCATCGATGGCGAAGCCTTTCGTCATCCATGTTCTTTATCTTGTCTCTATCATGTCATGGACGGTGGCAGCTCATCTCTGTCCATGTTCTTTCTTCTTTCTCTCTCATGTCATGGACAACAGAAGCCTATTGAAGTCCATGTTTTTTCTTCTTCTCACCCACCTGTCATGGAGGGCGAAAGCACATCATCGTCCATGTTTTCTCTCCCTCTTCATCCTTCTGTCATGGACGATGGAAGTACATCGCTGTTCATGTTTTCTCTCCCTCGTCATCCTTCAGTCATGGATGGTGGAACCACATCATCGTCTATTTTTCTCTCTCCTCATCGTTCTATCATGGATGATAAGGGCACATCGGCATCCATATTTTCTCTCTCTCTTCATCCTTTTGCCATGGACGACGGGAGCACATCACCATCCATGTTTTTTTTTTCTCTTCTTCCTTCTGTCATGGACGGCGGGAGTACATCGTCGTCCATATTTCTCTCTCTTCATCCTTCTGTCATAGACGACG
Source organism: Amborella trichopoda (assembly GCF_000471905.2). The sequence goes on from NW_006499799.1 coordinate 139,058, forward strand.
GGAGCACGTCACCGTCAATATTTTCTTTCTCCTCTTCTGTCATGTCATGGACGCTGGAGGCCATCGCCGTCCATGTTTCTCCCTCTTCTCTCTCTCTTGTCATAGAGGGCAGAAGCCCATCACCATCCATGTTTCTTCCTTCTTCTCTCTCACCTGTCATGTGCGGCAGAAGCCCATCACTGTCCACGATTCTTCATCTTATCTCTCTCTTCGGTCATGAATGACAGTAGCCTATTGTCGTTCATGTTTCTTTCCCTACCTTTCTCTCTCTTTTTACTCCTTTCTCTCTCTTCCTTCTTCCTTCTCCTTTCTCTCTCATCTTTCTTTCTCTCACTCCTTATCCTCTTTTCTCTCCTCTCTCTGTCTCTCTTCTTTTTCCTCTCTTTCTTCTTTCTTCTTCACCTTGTCTCATCTTTTCCTCTCTTCTTCCACTTGATTCTCCTCATTTTTTTCTATTATCACTCTCTCTTTCTTTTCTTCTCTCTCCTTATTCTTTCTCCTCTTTTCTTCTCTCTCTTCTTCTATTTGCGCTCTCTTTCTTTTCTCTCTTCTTTCTTCTTCCTCTCTCTTTTGATCAAGGGAGGTTGAGATTAGCGCTACCGTGGTAGTCTTGTCGTCTAGCAGTAATGCTGTCGTATCAGTCAGAGTTACTGTGCCCGTCTTACTGCCATGATAGACTAACCATATGTCAGGCTGGTCGGTATTGGTTTCGTCGTCCAGTAGTTGTGCCGGTCTGAGTTACGGTGCCCTCTTACTATCACGCTAGATCAATAACCTATTGGTCTAGCCACTGTATCAATCTAACCGCATGGTCAAATCCTTCTCTCCCCTTTCCTCTGTTCTATCTCTTCCTTTTCTTCCTCTCACCCCAATCTCTATCCTCTTACTCTCCCTTTCTTCTCTTGGATGTGCACGCCTGTGTACATTCTTCCAAAGACAAGGTAGGGTCCCTTGACCCACTTGTCTTGTAACATTAATCATGTGTGTGTGATTGTAGAAATAGGAGAGTAAAGGACAAGGGAGGCGATTTCGAGAGCGCCCACGTGAGCCAGCTCGAGTAAGCCCCGAACCCACCTTAAATTCCTCTCTCATCGGTTGGTATACCTGCCCTTATTTCCTAACAAGGTTCTCGAGAGAGTGATCTCAAGTCCCGGGCTCCCTTGAAACCTGAGATACATGCTGCTAGGTCATCCCGACCTGGAGGGCGAGATCGAGGCACCTAACCAGTCATGTCTCTACACTAGTTTATTTTTAATTTTTTCTATAAGCTATTTTGACACCAAAATTTGGATGTCCAATATTTAATTAAACTTGCACTAGTGAAAAATATAAAAAAAATATTTCCTGTAAAATAAAATGATAAAAATACCCTTGAAAATTTCAAGGGATATTTTGATCATTATATTTTATTGAAAAATTATTTTTAATATTTTTTATTGGTGAGCCCCAATGAGAAGATGAAACATACTAAATTTAATATTCATACAATTTTTATAAAAACACTACAAATAAAATACTTTGAGAAGTCGGATGTAAGATCAAATGGTGAGTGGCTCTCTTGATCAAAATTGGATGGCTGGATGGTAGGGGAAGCATAGATCTTCTATACTGTAGGGGAAGTATAGAAACCTTTCCCATTTACGTCAACAATCATTATAGATTGCTTTTTATAAGTCAGTATATGTTATGAAGGTCTGTTTTTGGTTCATGGCCAGTGACTAAGAGTTGTGGCTTGAATTCACTAAATAATTGAATTTTACATAGTGAAATAGTTTATGAATAATATGCTATTTGGGAATGATCAATGTAGAAAATGATGTGGCATCTGACCTATCCCTCTGAGTTCTCATTGTTCAATGAATATCAAGATGAATATAGTGAGTTTTAAATTTTCAAACAATAATTAAAGAAGTCGACTAACTTAGCCAAGTACATGCCTAATAGTTCTAGATAAATTTTAAAAATAAAAAATTTCAAAATAAACAAAAATTTAAGTATATTTGTGATAATTTCCCTAAAAAATTCACCAATCTTTGTAAAAAGCATTCAAATCATCTATAAAAAATATGTACACACAACTCGAGGTATCTCAGTCTAGAATATATGGCAAGTGCCATAATTTTACATACAAGGAAAAAGATTTGGTAGTACGGTAGTACCAAATCTTTTCCCTTGAATACTAGTATCGCATAACCAAATTTCACATTTGGCCCAAGGGTGAAAATACCATATTAGGCTTTTTTTTTTTCTTTTTTCTTTTGTTTTTTTCACCCCAAAATGTTTAAATTATGTGTATTAAAAACTAAAATTTGTGAAAAGAAAGTACATATTACATACCTAATTAATATGGAAGGTATATATCCTAATCTGTATATTCAGGAAGTGTAGCTACAATATCTTGTATTTATGGTAAGTTTGGGTATAATTTACAAAACAGTTTATTTCTACATTTTCTCATTTACAATTTATTTATAAAAGACAAGTTTATACGTTCATTACAATTAATGGATCAAAGAAATCAGTGCCTCTTCACATGGTATTAGAGCTCCATATTTCCCATTCCTCATCCCTGAAGCATTGTCATCGATTTTCAAAACAAGTCTATTCCTCAGTTATTCCTTGATCCTATCCTGTCCGATTGAGCCATGAAATTGTCAAATATTCTTAACATGTTTTCGGATCTGATGTTGCCTTACTTTCTTTGCTGCCTGTGCAATTAGTTTGTTGACCCCCAAAACCAAAAAGAAGTTGCCCGTGCAAATAGCTGCAACCCGTTCAGCCATTGTTGCGGGTCATCAAACTCCTGCTCCATTCTTTTGTAACTCTCTCTCTTCTTTTGGCATTCTTTTGTTTATATATGTGACTGCTTCATTCTTTTTTAATGGAAAAAGGTGCGGCTAAATAGTTGGTCGCACTCGGGATATTTAGTAGTGGGCTGGTTTGATCCCTCCATTTTATCGTTGCTATTTGAATTACTTTGCAAAATTTTGTGATACCAATGTTTCATTGTCTAGAGAGAGAGAGCGTGAGTTTAGGTATTTAAGTAGTGGGTTTTGTCATTTGTGTGAGACACACAATACCCAAGGAGAGAGATTGTAGAGGGAGAAAAGGAGGGGGAAGAGCGTTTCGTTTTTATCTACTCTCAACCTCACCATGGTAGATCACAGTGTCTTTCGATTTGGTTTTACAAACATTATCAATTGCTCTTTTCTTGAAACTCTCAGCCTTTGCTCCATTCTATCCCATTGTCCAGAGCCTTATCTTGATTCTAACGAAGTTTTATCCCATTGTCCAGAGCCTTATCTTGATTCTAACGCAGTTTTTCTGCGATCGTACAGTATTTACAGACATGCCTTTCTGATGCACTGTGTGATCGGCAGATCTGGCTATTGGCGAGCACAAGATGATCGGGCATGCCACTATCACATTCTTCGTCGCCATAGAACCCCTTGTTGCCAGGCTACCCTCTGATGCGATACCCTTGTTGAGTCGGATTTAAAACCCACCTCTAAATCGACATCTGAAAAAAATGGCCTCTGAAGAAGGATGATCTGCCCCATTTGAAAAACCGCCCCTCTGTCTATACCCCATTTGAATAACTGCCCCTCTGTCTATGCCCCATCTGAATAACTGCCCCTCTGTCTGTTTTTATTTCTGGATCTTGATCTTTAGGTCCAGATCCATCTGAATCCCACCCCACCACTTTGATTTGATGTTTTCATTCACCATCTAAAACCCTTATGAAAACCCAGCACCGAAGAAAAAACAATATCATGCATTATTCTGATTTAAGCTTTGCTCTGTCTGTTCCTATTTGTAAGATCAAGTCTATTAGGCTATTACTCGATCATGTTCTTTGACCATCTAACCATTTGAATCTCGATCGGAAAAAAAAAAAGAAAAAAAGAAAAAAAACCTCTGAAAATTTGTTGTATGATCGATTTTGCTTGTTATGTTACTTGATCATGTCAGTTTTGATCTGCGAGCTGTGGAATCTATTGGCTATTCTAGGTGACATATTGTTTTTTTCGGCCGTCTCGACTGCTTTTTGGTCTTCGATGAAGATATGAAATTTATCTGATCCTGAGGCTTGTTGATCCACTGCTATCTTTTTGTGCTTGTTGATCAAGCAATTTGAGCATGACAACTACTGGTTTTGCTGGTCATGTCATGCACCTAATGATCCTTTTATTGGTCACGCTATGTAACTGAAGATCCAACTGCCCGTTTTCGCAATAAGTGTTCACACCTAAATATCTAACAGCTCGTTTCCACAATTTGCATTAAAACTATAGTTGTTCTCTCTCATAGCATCTTGAGCTTGAGGGGGAGTGTCAAGGGAAAGTATATATTGTTTACTTTGTTAATATTGAAGGTATATATCTTAATCTATATTTTTAGGAAGGGTAGATACAATATCTTGTATTATGCTAAGTCAGGGAATAGTGATTTATTTTTTATATTTCTCATGTGTAATTTGTCTATAAAAGATAAGTCTATACATTTATTACAATTAATGGACTCAAAACATACTCCAAATCAAGTCTCACTCCAAGATCGACTTAGAACTCTACTCATTTGCCGAACAACGATGGTTTTGAGCTCAAAAAATACTTTTATGTTTTTCTTGAATGCATCACAAGGTGAATCAGAGCTGTTTACAGCAATCACATTTGATAAAAACCCCATACATAGTTATTTTCCTAATGGGACCTATGTATATGTAGTGCCATCATTTTCTTGCCTATGATTGAAATAACTTTGAATCACAAGAAAAGGGTAAAGTGAAACATAAGCTCAGTGGGTGTGTGGTCCTCTTGTGGACCATACTAGGCAAACGTTATTTGTCAATAATCAGACTTGGCTCGATGTGTTAGGCAAGTCAAATTGGAAAACCCAGTCAACCTTAATATAGAGATAATCTGATGAAGGTTCAGTGGGTCATCCCTTGATGAGATCAGAGTTGCTCAGAAGAGTGAGCAAATGGAGTGTGTGACCCTTGTGTGTGATAGTTGGCCTTTAGAGATTGAGCCAAAGTCTTGTCTCTAAATCATCACACGTTGTGTACATAGATATATGTACCGAGTGTACATACGAAAGAAATTACCCCTATGCACCATGGAGTTGTGGTTGCATCATAGTATGAGAGACCATGGATTAGTCCAAAGACTGGGATTAAGTGCACGCTCTACAATGAGGACAAAAGGTGAGCATAGGCCATATGGCAGGAGAGACACCGTGCATACAAGAAGGAGAATTGTCGTCAAAATAAAAGGCTATCACTGCACAAATGGCAAAAGGCTATCGCCAAGCAGATGGCGGAAGGCTATCGCCCCGCACAAGGTGGAAGGCTATTGCCGTGTGAAAGGCAGAAGGCTATCACCGCACGGAAGGCAGAGTATCGCCACACGAGGAGGAGGTTATCGCCACATGCGTTAAGCATTGAACGATGGTTGATAGGGTCTGCACCGAGCCACTTTTGTCAAAGACACGTAGAATGGCTAGCGCTCGCTACAGTTTTCTTCCCCACCTCCCGCGACGTCAACTATAGTGATCTTCACCAACTCACACCAACCCTCACCTACCACCGAGTCTTTAAATAGCACACTCGACCCATCTCCGCTCGCGTTCCCTTTCCTTCTCCATTTCCCCTCGTCCTTACACCCTGCGCTAGCACTGCGCCACCACTGTGGGAGGCCTCTGAAGTAAAGGCAACTGCGTGAAGCTGCTATGAGGTACGTCGAGGGTAGCGGACGAGCTGTGTGCTGGGTGGGAGCACCGTGAACAAGGTAAGTGGGTTTAGTGCTATGTTTTTTGGCCTAATTGGAACTTGATGGAGTGCTATCAAGGGAAAGAATGAATGGAGAATAAATTGTAAATTTTGAGAGAATCATAGATCCTTTTCTTGCCCAACTCGCTAGCTTATTCCATGAGATTTGTGCTAATTCATGAGCATGTAACATGACGATGACACCCAAAATTTCCAGCAACATTAAGGCGATTGCCAACACTTTTCACTAGTCAAAGAGCGCCCAATTGTGGCCCAAATCATCTTCAAACAAATGATATACATGTCTAATTAAAGTTTGTTTCCTGCACCATGTTATATTATCATGAAAATTAAGAGATATGACCCCTTATGAGAGATACGTCATTACCACGGTTGCTATGAATTTGCAGCAACTATGACCCTCTTTGGGCCGCATTCTTGGCTAAGTAAATGACACCTAAATTCCCCAAACTGCCGCCGTTGTAAAACCTTGTGAATGAATGAAAGGTTGCATGTTTTAGGACTTTTGAAATTTCCTATGAATCTTGATTTATTCTTGAAAATGTATGACTATGTCATTACTCATCAATATTGCTTGTTTAAGATAGCACCTCAATCATAGGTGTAAGGATTGACTTGCTTGAGAAATGAAGCATCTAACTCTCTCATTTAGCTATTTATTGAAGCGTTGAGGCGTAATGAATGAATAATGAATATGAATGCTATATGATAATTGTCATGTTCATACTGTGAGATGATGAGAATAATGCTACTTCATAAGATGCTATGTGAAAAGTAGATGGTGCAATAATGACACACAATGAAGGCTCCATGATTATTGTCAAAACACCAAGAATGATGCCCATGTGTGAATGTCATATTATGAATCATAAGATGAATGCCTAGTGACAACTTCATACTGTTATGGTACTGTTTTAATGAGAATACTAACTGCTACGCATTGGTACCCGAGCTCATTGGTAGTGGATACTATGTTGTAATGCTAACTGCTACGCATTGGCCCATTGGTAGCGGATACTGTGCTGTTATGGTAATCGCTACACATTGGGAATCTTGCCCATTGGTAGTGGATACTGTGCTATTATGTTGACCACTACGCTTTGGGACTCGAGCCCCTTGGTAGTGGACACTAGACTTAATGTCGAGAACACTGGCCGCTACATGGTGGGACCCGAGTCTATCGGTAGTGGAGCTAGGTTCACCAAGATAGTGATGTCGGTGTATTCCCTAGCCTGCACAATGACAACAGCAAGTTAGGGGAGAAAAGAGGGTTGCTCTCTATGATTCATGATATGAGATATGAGATTTGATTTGATGCCTTGCAAGGTGACGGCCTGTCGAACCCCCAATGTGCGCTGAGGATAGTGTGCATGAGTTGAGGGTATTATGAAGCAGATTGCCCTGCTTGTCATCACCCTCCCTCCTGTGGGATGGTAGAATCCCTAAGCAATGGAATTGACTTAGCCTGATGGATAGGGATTCTACTAGCAGGAGTAGGTGAGTCAGAGAGTGAGTATGAGATGCTTATATTGGAACTATGATTTCTTTTGTATTGCCTGCCTGGTGTTGCTTATGCTAGATGCACTTTAATATTAGATATCCTTTTATATCAGCTGCATTGATTTGATAACCAATATGCTTGACTACTGCACTATTATAAATGATGATTAATGACACTATTCCTTTCACCTGAGTATGCTTAATATCCATGCATAACACTAGATCTGCTTACTGAGCTTCAAAGCTCATTCCACTATATTTTTTCTCCCTGTAGATTGAAAGTTACAGGTTACAAGTTGGAGGTGTAGGTTGCAGCTGAAGACTGAAGCGACTACCTTTCGAAGAAGCTCGATAATCTTGTAGGTTTCGGGCCCTCAACCCTGCTTAGATTATTTCTTAGGGATTTTGTAATTATGGGCCTTGGAGCCTAGAACTTGATTGTATCACCTTTTTAACTATAATACAATGTAATATCTGTGCTAGGAATGGGCTTTGTTAAGCTTTCATTTATATGAGTATTTACTTGGTTTGTTGATTACCATATTGAGGCGTTCAATTTATCCTCACCTGGGTGATAAATGCTACATTGGGATCATGAACTCGCGCCTGATAGCTTTCTATTGAGAAGGTTAGGTAGGCGGGAGTGGCATCGTGACAGTAGTAGGCTGTGGGCCATGGGAACCTCTAGGTTGGTTTGAAAAAGGTAGTGTGGATTGTAGTCCACAATTGAGGTGGAGTGCTCTAGTATATTCATAATTCTTAGATCTTTACGAATACGATTCCCATCAAAATTAATTAGTTATAATTTATTATATGTTATATGATTTTTAGAATGACTATTTGAATTTTTATGATTCTCTTGAAATTTTATTTTTATCATTTCGATTTGTAATATCAGAGAAAATTAATTTTCAATGTTTTAAATAATCAAAGAGAAACAAATTCTATGTTAAATCAATTTAATATTCACTAAAATATGGAGGCCACACCATGAAAGGTGGTGGGGTCATTATTATTATTTTTTTAATAATAAAATAACATGAAAATTATGTGGGGCCCATTTGGAGCTACTAAGGGTGGCACACCCCACACAAGGAGGGATGGTTTGCAAATTTGGTTCAAGCTCCCTCTGTTTGAAGGTATTTTTCAACACTTGTATCCCCAATGCGAATAAGGAGAAAGCATTTCACAACCTAGGTCCCCAGGAACCAAGAAGCTTGTGGACTACGGAAGCTATAGGACAATATGCCCTGATCCAGAAGAAAATTTTCCAAAAGTCTCGAGACGGCCTGAAAACATGAAGAAATGTGGCTAAAGGTCTCCTTAGAACACCTGCAAGTTTCATCACGATCCGAAAAGTTTAAGGCAGTGCAAACGAAAAAACCATTTTGGGAACTTCCACTTATATCATGTTAAAAATAGACCCTGAACTACAACACCATTATCAGAGCATCAAATGATCTCCAGACTATCACCGTTTGATTCAGAACGTTCAAAAACCCCCGAGTACCAATTTTCGACTCATTCAGACTCCTTTGGAGCAAGCTATGACAAAATTACCTAAAATGGTTAGGTCGTACACTATTACAATGCACCCTCGATGAACCAATTTCCATTAATGGAAACTGTGCTTCACTATTTTCGGGGTAAAGTTTCTATGGTCATATCTTCCTTATCCCGAATCAGATCAAGCCCAAAATTTGGAAGCACGTTCGTCTCGACGACCCAGTCGATTTGATATGCAGCACACAGGATGACGAGGCCCGAGCTGAGAGATCAAAGAGAGACGTTCACCTGAAAGTTCCAAAGTAGCAAGGAATTTTCAGCAGCATGTCCCCACGATCGAGCGGCCACATCACGACGCTCGCACGTCTGATCGGCCTGAAACCAAATTCATTACGAGCATGAAGTTAGAGGTTTCATCTGAGACAAACTTCACATGTTATGGATGGTTAGGTTTTTCGCACGATGGAGTCAAAGTCGCTGCAATTTTTGACCAAAATACCAAAGTTGAAAAATAGTCGTTCGGACCCAAAATCAAGCCACATTCGTCACCAAACGCTCATGTCAAAATGCTCTTCAAAATATAGTGAAGAAATAGTAGGAAAACACTGAGAAATGGGTGTGATCTTGAATCAAAGATCGCACATTTCTCATGATTTTTACATCTCTTGATCATGGCCCAAAGGTTCGATCCATAGCTTGAAATGGGTATCAAAACGACCGTATTCCTGTGTCGATCAAGAAAAGAATAATCTTTTAGCCGGATGAAGACAAGAAGGACTCCAAACAGATCCCAAAAAATTGCCAAAGTTGCATGACCATCACAGGGGTTTAATTAGAATTTCAATATTCATGGGTAAGGAGCAAAATCATCATTTTGCCCCTATTTTCTTAATTTTCTTTAAGTCATTAAATCCTATTTTCCCACAATTAGGTTAAGATTTGGGCATCCACCCATGTTTGGACTTAAATTCTATATAAGCACGTGATGTGCTCATCTAAAGGACCCCCTACTTGATCAATTAAAAATTAGCCTTTTTGCTTGAGTTTTTGGGTCATGGTTTAGAGAGAGAGGACAGAGAAGACTTAGGCGAGTACCCTTGAGCATTACAAGTAACTCTCTCTCTCTTCCTTTCACTCTCTTATCCTCACTCTCTTTCTTTCTCTCTCTTCTTTCTCTCTCTTTTCTTCTCTCTTCCTTTCTCTCTCTTCTCTTCTCTCTCTTCTTTATCTCTCTTCCATTCTCTAGCTTCTCTTTTCTCTCTTCTTTCTCTCTTTCTTTCTCTCTCTCTTCTCTTCTCTCTTATTTCTCTCTCTTTCTTTCTTTCTTTTCTTTCTCTTTCTTCTTCCTCTCTTCTTTCTCTCTCTTCTTCTTTTCTCTTTCTCTCTCTACTTCTTTCCTTTCTCTTTCTTCTTCCTTCCTTTCTCTCTCTGCTTCTTTCTTTTCTCTCTCTTCTTCTTTCCTTTTTCTCTCTACTTCTTTTCTTTCTCTCTCTTCTTCTTTCCTTTCTTTTAACTTCTTTTCTTTCTCTCTCCTCTTCTTTTCTTTTTCCCTTTTTCTCTCTTCTTACTTTTTTTTCTCTTCTTTCTCTACCTTCTTTCCTCTCTCTTTCCCTCTCTTTTCTTTTTCTGTCTGGCACGGTGGGGTGCACCGCCGTGTGCATTCTTTCTCTCTCTATCTGGGGTGGTAAAGTACGCTATCGTGCACATTTTCTCTCTTTTCCCTCTCTTTGTCTAGTATGATGGAGTACACCACCATGCACATTTTCTCTCTCTTCTCTCTCTATTTAGCATGATAGAGTACACCATGATACACATTTTCTCTCTCTCCTCTCTCTATCTGACATGATGGAGTACACCATCATGCATGTTTTCTCTCTCATCTCTCTTTATTTGGCACGATGGAGTACACCGCCGTGCATGTTCTCCATCTCTTCTCTCTTTTTGTCTGGCATGACGGAGTACTCTACTGTGCGTGTTTTCCTTTACTTCTTTCTCTATATTCTTTCGTCTCTCTCTTTCTCTCTCTCTTTTGCTTGCTTGGCCAGAGGGCAGGCTGAGCCTTGCGCTGCTGTGCCAGTCTTGTCGTTGAGCAATCTAACTGCCATGCCTGTTTAGTAACCGTGCCCGTCCAGACTGACCGTCGTGCAGGTCTTTGCCATGCCAGTCATGCCACCGTGCAAGTCTTGCCGCCATGCCAGTCTTGCTGTTGAGTAGCCTAGCCGCCATGCCGGTCTAGTCACCGTGCCCGTCTAGTGGCCGCGTCAGACTAGTCGTCATGCTAGCCTTGTCGCTGTGCCAGACTAGCCACCATGTCAAACCTCTTTCCTCTCTTCCCTCTTCTCTTCTCCCCTTTTCTCTTCTTCTCTCATTCTTTTCGTCTCTTCTCCATGTTGGAAGGGTTTTCTTCACGGATATGCAACTTCTCTTTAGCTTTTTTCCCTGTTCGAAAATTGTCTCGGGGCGTACCACATATCGAAACGCTCGTCTCGATGAGACGCGCATGCTCACAAAATTTAAGCTCTATCCGACTCAAAACGAGTAAGATATAAGCCCCAAATGTCACTGCCCCATGACTGTGAAAACAACAACCTTTAATGGTGTTTTGGTGCAGTGAGGCCACACGGGAATAGCGTGCGGTCTACCCCCTTTTAGTCTCTTGCCCATAACATTATTCTGGAGTAACCAATTAAGCCGAAACATGAACCATAGGGGTTTTTAACCACGTCAGATCTCATAGTAGTGGTCTCACAGCTGTTTGACTCTCCAAAAGTATGGCTGTAGTTACAGGTGCGAGAGACCAATTTTTTTGAAATTGTTTCGCTGTTTTCTCTGCCTTAGACATGTCTAATCGCGATGAAACTTGGTAGGTAGTCTTTTGAAGTGCTAATGAAGATCTTGACCAATTCTAGGGCAATTCTAAGACTATCAAAATTTCCACTATTTTGTAGGCTTTATTGACCTGCTTCCTATCAGGGACCAAGGTACTGAAAAATGCATTCAAACACATAATGAATCTCGTCAACAGCCCTCTAGCTCAGGAAACGATAGGGGAAATGACAATTCTTGTCCTAACAATCGGGGCAACCAGCAACAAGCGGTGATTAGTGCATCTGTCACCGCGACTGACACTAAGAAGGCCACTCCTCAAACCTTGGACCTCTCCAAAGAACAGACACCTCAAACTGGGGCCAAGAAACAATAGTCTTATAACAAGGTTCTCGTCGCCTAACAATATAAATCGAAATGACTACTAGGACTAGCACCAGAACAAGGTGTACCCCTTTGAGAAGAAGTGGGTTCCTGCGCTGCTTCGGTTATTACAAGAGCAAAACAGGATCCAACTGTCAGAGGTCAAAACCCCAGAGCAGGCTAGACAGGAGACACACGAGAGATACTACGCCTATCGCGGGAGAGTAGGCCACCCCACTTAAGACTACTATACGCTCAAAGACATCATCGAATCCCTCATTAACAAGGGCCAGATAAAGCTCGAAGAGTTAAAGAAAGCATTCGAGGCAACTGAGGACTCCCACATAGTAATAATCTAGGAGGATGACAAGGCACCCACTGTCCTCCATGCACTATTCTTTGTAATGCTCGAAGAAGGTCTCATCACGCCGAAGCCGACAAGGCAACTCAAGTTCCTGCCTCTAGGAACTGAGAACCTTTGGTGTCCGTATCATCTGATACGAGGCTATGATCTGAGCGAATGTACTGGATTCCAAGAGCTCTTGGGAAAGAAGATGTAACAGCACCAATAAGTTCATGGTAACCCAGAAGGACACCCTCAAGTCCCTGTCTACCAGTGCAAGAAGACCTCCCCGGTTAGGTGCCTCGATCTCTCTCATTGAATCTGGATGATCGGGCGGCAAGTGTCTTGGGTTTCAAGAGAAGACCCGGGACATTTCTGAGATTGTTCTCTCAGGAACCTCATTTGAGAACAGGGGCAGGTGTTACAAGCCGGTGAGAGAGGAATTTTAAAGGTGGGTTCGGGACTTACTCGAACTGGCTCACGTGGGCGCCCTCTTGATCACGAAGAAAGCCTTCTAGTGATGAAACTGGTTCGGAATCGCCTCCCTTTGCTCGTATTCTTCTTATTTTATGCAATTACACACATATATAGCAAAGGTTGTAAGACGGGTTGATTAGACCTCACCCTTTTCCTCTTTGATGAACGTACACACAAGCAGATGCATTCAAAAAGAAGAAGGGAATAAAGATGGGAGAGAGAAGAGTTCGACTAAGCGAGAGGATCAAGTTGGCAAGTATTTGGCCTGATGTGGTAGTAAAACGGGCTCGATATGAAGACCGGCTCACGAGATAAACTACTAGATGTCATTACGAATATATGTCATTACGAATACTGACTAGCTAAGCACGATGGTCAGTCTGTCGTGGCAATAAAACGAGCCAAGTAATCCTGACATAACAACATTACGGTTAGATGACATGACTTCCATGAGAGGCTAACCTCAATCCCTCTTAGTCAAACGAAAGGATAGCAGAGTGGTGGTCATGAGGGAAAGAATGAAGTAAGAGAAGAAGGGAATAGACAGAGGGGGCGGGGGGGGAGAAAAGACAAGAGGATAAAAGAGGGAAGGAAGGAAGATGCAGTTGGCGCTAAACATTACCAACTGTTTCGAAAGAGAAAAGAGAGAAAAGACAGTCGGTGCTAGACTTTAGCAACTGTCTCAGAAGAAAAGAGAGGGAGCGAACCAACTTGCGCTAGGCTTGCGCTAGTTGCGATGAGAGAGAAGCAAGGGAGAGAGATCGAGCCGACGCTAGGCTTCACCAACTGTGACAAGAGAGGAATGAGAAATCCAACCGGCACTAGGGTTCACCGACTGTTAGGAAAGAGAGGAGAGAGAAATTAAACCGACGTTGGGGATCATCGATTATTAGGGAAGAGAGGAGAGACAAAATCCAATCGATGTTGGGGTTCACCGACTGTTAGGGAAGAGAGGAGAGAGAAAACCCCACTCGGCCTTGAGGATGAGAGAAGAAGAAGAGAGAGAAAACCCCACCCGACATTGGGGATCAAAGAAGAAGAAGAGAGGGAAAACCCCACCCGACGTTGGGAATGAAAGAAGAAGAAGAGGGAAAACCCCACTCGACGTTTGGGATGAAAGAAGTTGGAGAGAGGGAAAACCCCACCCAGCGCTGGGGATGAAAGAGAGGAGAACCAATCGGTGCTAGACTTGCACTAGTTGCAATGAGGAGGAGAGAGCGATGAGAAAAGGGGAGGAGTGAGAAAGAGGGGAGGAGAGAGAAAGAGGGAAGGAGAGAGAAAGAGTGGAGGAGAGAGAAAGTTACCTGCTCAAAGGGTATCGGCCCATTTCTTCTCTCTCCACTCTCTCTCTCTCTCTAAGACGTACTCAGGCTCAAGCAAGAATGTAAATTTTATTGAATCCTCAAAGAATGAATCGAGAGTCCCTTTTTATAATGAGGCAGTGCCTGTTTATATAAAATTGGGCCTAAACATGGGTGGACGCCCAAAAGTAACACTAATTGAAGGTAATTACGATTTAATTGAATTTAAAAAAATTCTAAAAATGGGTGTAAAAGACTGTTTTACCCAGACCTAACAATGTATCAAATTCCAGAATAATCCCTGCTGCTGCCCGAGATCTTGCGTGATCTTCCATGGCTAACCTGAGGGTGTTCTGATGCCCGTTTGATCGATATATTATTATTTTCTTATAGAGGTCGACATGACGATCGTTTTGATACTAACGTCGAGCCATGAATCATGTTTTTGAGCCATGATCACGAGACTTGAATCTTGGATGAATCTTGAAAACTTCATACCGATTGTGTACTCGTTCCTTGATGTTTCTTCATGATTTCTTTATTGAATCACACTGATCATGCCGTCACGATCACGTTGCAAGCACGCAACTTGATTTCGTGCCCGGATGAAGATTTCATCGTCTTGAGTTTTTGGCCGGCATCTTGAAATCTAGTGGTTGGAATTTACAGCAGCTTTGGAACCTTCATGTGTGAAATCCAACCATTCATCGTACGTAAGGTTCGAGCCAGAGATAGCCTCAGACCTCACGCACATAATACAATTGGTTTCGTGCCGATCGGCTATGCGAGCATCTTGATCTGGCTGCTCGAACAAGGCGTACTACTACTGAATTTTCTGCAACTTCTTTCACGGATCAATGACTTTCATTTCATTTTTATCTTTGCTCAACCGTTGTCACGAGGCGTCCACATATTGAATTGCTCGTCTTGATGAGACGAACACGCTCACCACATTTGGGAGCATTCTGACTTGGAACGAGTGACGCAGAAAATGACTGCTCGTGACTGTAAAAATAGTTTTCTTTAATGGTGTTTTGATGGAGTGAGGCCACATGAGAATAGTGTGCGGCTTACCCCTTTTCGATATTTTGCCCATAACTTTATCTTGGAGTGCCTAATTAAACCGAAACTTGACCCATAGGGGTTTTCTACCGTGTCCGATCTAGTGGCATGGTCCCACAGCTGTTTGATGCACCAAAAGTATGGCTCTAGTTATGGGGTCCATTTCAAGGCGCTTGAGACTGATTCGTTGAAATTGTTTCTTTGTGTTCACTGCTTTAGACATGTCTGATCGCGATGAAACTTGACAGGTGGTCTTTTGAAGTGCTAACGAAGATCTTGTCCAAATCTAAGGCCACTTTGAGACTGTAGGGAGTTTCCTCTGTTTTGTAGAATTTATTGACTTGCTTCCTACCGGGGACCAAGATGCTAAAAAATACGTTCAAACACTCTCGACAGAAGCCCGAAGAAGTGCGCTAGACCCTCTACAAACCTTCTTTGAGGCGATGCTCCAACAGGGTCTCATCACTGTCAAACCGGCAGACATGCTTCTTGCCCATGGTGCAGAAAATCTCTGGTGCCCATATCACTAGGTATAGGGCCATGAGCTGAGGGAATACTCTAGGTTCGAACTTGTAGTCACGGAGAAGGTACATAAAGGCCACATTGTTTACACCATTCTCGTAGAACGCTTCCAAGCCATCACTCCCATAAAAAAACACTACATAACCCTTATGAGCGTGCACTAGACCCTTCAAAGCCCTCGAGGTCAGCCCCTGGAAAATGTGTCGGGTCTTCGATCTCTTCCGTAGCTACATCACCTGAAGCAACAACTCCTTACTGCTTGGGTAACCCTTCTTCCATCTCTGGAACCCCAGCCTCCTCTATGACCACGAGCCCTTCTTCTCGAACAGAACTTGGGGCTTCCCTTTTCATGACCACAACCTCTACTGGGGTAGGCAAAGCAACCTCCTGGTCCTCAAAAGCTTTCTCCACCTCGACTGCTTCATCAAGGCATGCCTCATCAGCCCCGTTGATCTCCTTTGGGACTGGACCCTCTCCCTCAGCCACTAGAACGTCTGAGGAACCATAAGAAGACTTAGGAGAAAGAGAAGATGAATCCTTTAGAGCTGAGGGCTAATCATAGACCACCAGAGACACATAGAACTCTGAGGAAGTAGCCGACGAAGAACCATCTTCTGGCTCTCGAACCACCCGATGCTTGAGCCCCTCACGCTTCGGACCCCGTGCTAAAAGATGAGCTGGTGCATGAGAAACAACCAGGGCAACCTGCTTCCTCTCCTTCCCCTTCGCTTGAGGAGGCCGACAGTCTCAGAAGCACCCCCTCGAGAAGAGTCGGTGGCAAGGTTGCTATGAGGGCCGCTCCCTATCAACTTGTTCAAATCCTGGACCGGGCGCCCTTCATACCCCAGAACCTTGCGTCCCTCCTTCCATTTGAAAATTGCAGAGAGGTTGTCAAAATACTCTCTGTCTTCTTCTCCATATCGATAAACCGTGGCTGAGACTTGTCCACGATAATTTGGCAAGGCCGCCCAACATCATGCCAGTTCTAGGGGAAGCCTAGGGTGAATATATCTCCCAAAGGAGGAGTCCTCGCCACTTTCTCTACCGCGTGTCTTAGCTCCTGTAGGAGATCTCCCCTTTCTAGGGGTGGCTGGCTTCCCAATACCCCTTACTAGTGATCTTCCACCAGCGTTCGTGGGCCTCTATCGCTCACACTATTCTACCAAAATAAGGCAGCACGTACTTGTTAATCTCAGTAAACTCCAAGCACGTAGCCCAAGCTGTGCGAATGTGCCTCGAGAGCCAGGTCTCATAATGGGTCCCAAGCTGGTCTTTCTTCCTACGGCTGGCTATGCTATGCCTCTTCTCAAAGAACACCAAGAATGGACACCCTTGGTCCAGCCCGTGCTGTCAGGCAAATCGATGAGGGAAATACTCCTCAAGCTTGACACTATGGATTGTATAGCCCTTGATGCTCAACAAAAACATGAGCTCCTATGAGTGGTAGGAACACCATCCAGGCTCTTGCTTAGCTCATCGGCAAAAGCGTGATCCGTAAGGTTTCCAACCGAGAAGGCTGGTCTACTCATATGAACATGGTCATTGAAGAACAAGTTACTTGCATGATCAGGAGTGTGAAAGATTGCTTTTTGCCCAGCAATCCTCAGGAGAAACGGGCACATTGTTTTATCCAACACCCTCTTTTCGAGGTAGGTGTTGGGGAAATAAGCCCCGAGCCAGCCGTACACATAGTAGATGGGGAAGGGCGTCTCGAAGTCCCCTGGGAAGGCTTCATCGTCCACTATGCCAATGCCTCCTTCATTGCCTTGATAGAGTTTTCCCCTAGACACGGCCCCCAAGCCATAGTAGATGTTGCACAAGACCAGCTATGCGAGCACGTACTCTCGCCCCCTCTCCATGTCACACGCTACATTGAAAGTGCCTGAACGAATAATGTCTGCTCCATCGAGGAGAGCGAACTTGCATAAGAAGAGTACTAGGAACACCGCCAGGAAGATGTGGTCGTTCCTGCTATGTAGCTCAAATACCGGAGGGGTTCCCTTCAAGGATGCCTCCCCCTTTCTTCTCAGGCTTAGACAATCCTCATCATTACAGTCTCCATAAGATAATGCCACCCATTGGGTGAAGGAGACATGTCCCTTCTTGGACTCAAAGCAGAGCAACTGGTAAACACCAAATAACTCTTGCAGTCCAGCTAGCGGGTCTTCTTTCCAGACCTGTTCACCTCAAAAAATGACAGAGTTCGACGGCACGAACTCATCATACATAGTGTTTGAAGACATATTTCAGCACCTTGGTCCCTGATGTAGAATAAAGAGGAAGCCAGTCAATAAATAAAGCCTTAAAATACAGTGAAATTCCCATCAGTCTCAAAATTACCCCATAATGGATCAGAATCTTCTAAAGCACTCCAAAAGTCCACCTGCCAAGTTTTGTCTCAATCTAACATGTTTAAGGCAGTGCAGACTAAGAAATAATTTTGGAAAAATCAGCCTCTAGCACCTTGAAACGGTCCTCGTAACTAGAACTATATTTTCGGTGCATTAAACAGCTGTGGAGACCACCTCCATTGGATTCAAAATAGTCAAAAACCCCTAAGGGTCAAGTTTTGACTTAATCGAGCATTCCAGGACAAATTTATGGATAAAAGCCAAAAAAGGGGTAGACCGCACGCTATTCCCATGTGGCCTCCCTGCACTAATCTCCATTAGAGGAGGCTGATTTGCACAGTCCCGAGAAGCAATTTTAATGGCCTGAATCTCAATTGTTCTGAGTCAGGTCCCTCTCAAATTTGGTGACCGTGTTCATCTCATCAAGACGAGAATTTTGATATGTGGAACGACCCATGACGATACCCAAGCAAGGAGAAAAACTAAAGATAAGTTGATGATTCGTGAAGATAGTTACAGAAAATTCAATAGCAGCGCGCCTTGCTTGAGCGGCCAAATCACGACGCTCACGTACCCGATCGACGTGAAACCAATTGCAATATGTGTGTCAGGTTTGAGGCTATCTCTAGTCTTAACCTCGCATACGATGTACAATTGGACCCAATTTTAGATTTTCTTTTAATTCAATTAAATTTTAATTATCATCAATTTAGGTAGGTTTTGGGCATACACTCATGTTTGGGCCCAATTCTACATAAACATGCAAAGCCTAATTGTAAAGTCCCTTGTTCATTCTTCACATTGATCAATAAAATTTCAATCTGTGCTTTGAGTTCGTAGGTGCGTCTTGGAGAGAGAGAGAGGAGAGAGAAGAAAATGGTCGGTACCCCTTGATAAGATAATTTTCTCTCTCATCTTTATTTCTCTCTCTTCTCATCTCTATCTCTTTCTTTCTCTCGCCTCTTTTCTCTCTCATCTTTCTTTCTCTTTCTCTCCTCATCTCTATCTCTTTCTTTCTCTCTCCTCATTTCTCTCTCATATTTCTTTCTCTTTCTCATTCCTCATCTCTATCTCTATCTTTCTCTCTCCACTCGTCCATCTTTCTTTTCTCTTTCCTCTCTAATCTCCTTTATCCACTTTCCTTCTTTTTCTTTACCTTTCCTTTCTCTCTCTTCTTTTTCCTACGATCTCTTTGTTCTCTCTCCTTCTTTGTTCATGCATGGCAAAGTTTATCGCCTAGCATGATGTCTTCTCGCTTCAAAGACACGAACAGCGAGCCAAGCCTTAACCCGAGTGGCAGGCCAGGCCTCTGTCAAAGTCTCCTTATCTTCCCTTTTATCATGGATGACAAAAGCACACCACCACCCATGTTTTCTCTCTCTTCTTAATCATCTGTCATGAATGGCGGAAGCACACTGCCGCCCATATTTTCTTTCTCCTATTCTCTGTCATGGACGACGGAAGCACATCATTGCCTATGTCTTCTCTCTCTTCTTCCTTTATCTGACATGGATGGTGGAAGCACGCTCATGTCTTCTCTCTCTTCTTCTTCATCTGACACAGACGGGGGAAGCACATCGCCACTCATATCTTCCCTCTCTTCTTCTTCATCTGACATGGATAGCAAAGCACATCGCCCCCTATGTCTTCTCTCTCTTCTTCTTCCTCTGACACAGACAGTGGGGCACATCACCACTCATTTCTTCTCTCTCTTCTTCTTCTTACACAGATGGTGGAAGCATATTGACATCCATATTTTCTCTCTCTTCTTACCCTTCTGACATGGACGGGGGAAGCTCATTTGTCATCCATATTCTTTTCGATGTTCTCTATCGCCGTCTAGGTTCTCCTTTCTTCCTTCTCTCTCTTTTTCTCCTTCTTCCATCTTTCCCTTTCCTCTTTCTTCTCCCTCTGTTCCTCTTCACTTTCATTGCTCATCTCGTCTTCTTCTCCCATGCATGACATCAGTAGTACTGTGCATGTCTCTCTCTATTCTTTCTCTCTCTTGTTTGAACAAGAGAGGCTGAGACAAAATATTACCATAGTCTTGTCATCTAGCAGTAGTGTCGCTAAGCCGGTCTTAGTCACCTTGCCCGCCATACTTCCACGATTGACTAGCCATTGTGTCAGGATGGCTGATGATCGCTATGATGTCTAATAGTATTTTTGTTGTGCTGATCTAGTTACCGTGCCCATTTTGCTACTACATCAAATCAATCATTTGCTAATCTAGCTATTGTGTTAGTCTCGCCACATATTCAAAACTCCTTTGACCTACCTTTATCCTCTTCTTTCATCTATTTTCTTACCCTTTCTTCTCTTGAATGTGCACACCTATGTATATTCACTCAAACATAAGGTGGGGTCTCTTTTGGTCCACTTGTCTTGTAAAATTAACCATGTGTGTGTGACTGCAGAAACAAGAGAATACATGTCAAAGGAGGCAATTCCGAACCAATTCTACATTTGGGGGGTTTTCTTCGTGATCTAAGAGGGCACCCAAATGAGCCAACCTGAGTAAGTCCTGAAATCACCTTAAATTCCTCTCTCATCAGTTGGTACACCTGCCCTTGCTCTTGAGCGAGGTCCCCGAGAGAGCGTTCTCAAAGTCTTGGGTTCCCTCGAAACCCAAGGTGCCCGATCATCCAAATACGGAGGGCAAGATCGAGGCACCTAACCAGCTTGACGACTTCACTGGGACTTACTACCCCTTCGTTCGATCTTTCTTGTTTGGCTGGTTTCTCCTTTGTTTTTCTATTTCACACACCACAAGGCTTCTGGGTTCTCTAACTCATTTATCCAGATCGGGCATTTTCTCATCCCCACATTCGTGAGCGTCCCTCGGGAACAAGTTCCTTGAGCTTCATTCCCAACATTCCTTTTGAGCAAAGACCCAGTGTCTAGCTCCCAGGTTTTAACCTGGATAGGCGTGAGGAGGGACTTAAAGGTCCCTAACTCCCCATCTCCTAGCTCTGGTGGAACCTCCACAAAGGCACTCTACATCTGTAACACATCTGCTGCCACTCACAACATGCATCCTGTCACCGGCAAGTCACTTATCAGTTGTATTGTCGAGGTACGTTGGAAGGCTGTTCATTCCCTTGCTGCAAAAGGCAAAGAACTTGCCATTGCCTCAGTGGGTCACCCTAAGGCTACCCCCCACATTCCTGCACCACAACGAGTCTCTACCCATAGATGCTCAACAAATCGAGGCGGAGACCCTGAGGCCTCCACCTCTCGCACACAACATAAGGCTCGTGGGATATCCACCAGAGCTACAGCTCGGGGCAACTTTTATGTTACCTCGAGTCAACGTCCAGGATCAGGCCTCCCAAAGCTAGGTTTTGGACATGTTGCACATTTGCATCCCACCACTCGGGGCAACACCATCGCTGCATCAACCTTAGTACGTGGAAGATGACCCCTGCGTCCTCCTACTCAGCACACACTAGCGTACCCTGTAAGGGGAAGGCTTCCATCTGTTCTCTTACAAACACCTGCTCGCGGTCCTTGGTCTCCTAAGGCTAGACCACCTATTCGAGCTCGGGCTGACCCCCAAGTCACCTGACATCATTCTTCAAGGGACACACATGTGTTGCCGTCACAGACAACCCCTCTCCCCCGACTCAGGCATCCTTATGAGTCAACCCTGCTTTTGCTTAGTCCTCCTTCTTTGGGCAAGAACCTCTAACCTTGATACTCGAAGACCTACCCCAAGAGTACCATTTTGAATCAGCCCCATCATATCGATCATGTTGCTGGAGCCCATAATTGAGCTTGAGGCAAAGACCTCACGAGAGACCAAGTCCATCATCCCTGGCCCAGGATGACCCCGATTCCAGGCCCTCATCCTTTACAGCACCTGATGGAGACAACTATCTCTTATGTAAGAAGTGTTGACCAACCGCAGTCCCAATCGTAGTTCTGGCATGAGGTTCATCAAAATCTCCAAGCCAAACAAGGTAGGGGTCAACAAATTCTGACTAGGGAAGCAACCAAGATGGTCTAGGCAACTGGCTCTAATAACCCTCTTTGTCTGAACCCCTTCTACCCTCTTAAGATGACAAAGCCTGAAGAAGGAGGCCACGAACCCTGCACTGTGGTTAGTGTCATAGAAGATGACCCAGTCACTTGGCTTCCACGATCCCAAGGCCATCAAGAACTGGTCCTCACATGATCGACATACAAGACTCGAGTCAAGTCGGGGCATGCTGACCCCCTACTGACCGATCTGCCCCGTGCGACTCGTCAAGTTTGCAAGCCCTCAACTGTAGCTAACGATGAACTCCCTGGGGAAACAATCAGTGTAATGGTTGTAAATGAGCCTGACGAATCTCAGGAAGAGCACATGAGTAAGTTCAAAGATATGATGCGCATAATGATGGAGAAGATTGATTGCATGGATGCCACACAACAATCGACTGATCACGAGGTCAATTTTCATCATTCAGATGATTCACCTCCAAGACAGCCCCTTCCGTCTACCTCACAGGACAATTCTTTCCCTCAAGCCATCTCACAGGAAGATATTGATGCTATGGTCACCCATAGCTTAAAGAATTGGTAGATCCTGGGTATACAGGGAGCAACGCTTTACCAAAAGCTGTATCCCTCTTATATTGATCCGATTCCATTTCCCTCAGACTACAAGAAAGGGAAGTTTCCCCTGTTAAGGTGAACCACATCCCCCAACCAGCATATCACCCATTTTCAAGCAGCGTGTCAAGCGACAGTGGCTGATGGGAGACTCCTTCTCCGTCAGTTTGTTGAAACCCTTGACGGTCCGGCTTTCTAGTGTTATGCTCGGCTTCCTCCAAACTTAGTACATACGTGGAAGGACATGGAGAAACTGCTCCACCAGTGCTTCTATGAGGTATAGAGAGAAGTTCAAACCATCGAGCTCCTCACCTTAACCCAATATCCCGATGAGCTCGTGGATTAATTCATATCAAGATGAAGAGATTTGTCTCTCGCCATCCCAATCTCATGCATGAGAAGGAAGCGGTTCAAACCTGTGTTCGGAACATGCGACCTGACATTGCCCTACATGTTGACGCCTCCAATCCAACCTCCATGTCAGAGCTGAACTCTAAATCAGTTCGCACAGAAAGCCTGTCACGTCACCACGGTGGGTCACGACAACAGTTTGCAAGTCAGGGAATAATTGGGGCAATGGTAGCACTAGGACTAATGGGCTTTTTTTGCAAGGTCAAACTATTGGCAAGGGACAGCAAAAAGCTCTCTTCAACTTGTGCTTTTATGTTTACGTGAAGCAAAGCACTCTCAAACTTTTCGCAACAGCAAAAAAAAGGCCCTCATTTTAGAACCGAAGAAAATGGGACTATGCGATGCGTACGAGAACGAAGCAACCAAGTAATGGAAGAGCGCGCTAGCGCGAAAGCCGTTGCGATTTTCTTGCTGGGTAAAAAAGCACTCGTGTAGTATACTTCACTCGCTCGGTAGCGCATCCGTTACTAACTACACCAAGCAGGGAGAGCGCGCTAACGCAAAATTCGTTGCTTTAATGCCTCGTTACGTATACTGAACTCTCTCGGCTCTTTTGGGTAAAAAGGAAAACCAACGAATGCAAGCAAGAAAATGGATGCGCTAGCTAGCTAACGCGCTCTTGCTTCTTGGCTTTTGAGCCGAAGACAAGCAAGAAAACGGATGCGCTGCGGGCTAGCTTGCTTCTTGCAAGAAAACAGATGCGCTAGCGACACTAATGCGCCCTTGCTTCTTGCTTTTGAGCCAACGAAGAAAACGGCTTTCGAGCCTACGCTTGCTGGAGTCAAAGTACTAAAGCGAGGGAGAAGAGGTTTGGTTGCACGAATGCGGGGGAATGAAGACACAACCTAGGCAGGGATGTGACTCTCAACATCAAGACCGTGTTGGCTGGTGCCGAGGAAGGCGGGAATTGAATCGCTTTCTCGGACGAAGGGGATACTGCATGGACAAGAATAGGTGTCAAAGAGAAGTAGTGGAGGGGGTGGCCCAATCAATCCTCTCCATCCCTTCTCGGATTCCCTTTTTCTTACTACCTTTTTGACTATATCTAAAGGGAAGGATCTCATATCGATTCAAGGGTCGAACGTATCTCAGATTTCGAATGGTGTTGGGAATGGCAAGTCTTTCACAACGGATGGGGTGGAAGGAGATTCAATAGATGGCTAGTCGGGCATTTATAAAGTCGTCGCGACGTAGGGGTGGAAAGGAGGAATAAGAGGGTGGTGGTGGAGATTCAATCCATTCTCAAGGAGAGGCTTAAGAGAGAGATAGGGTGATTGGGACGGATGAGAAGACTATCCACGACTCGTGGCAAATCCAATCAAAGAGAAGGAAGAATAGGTAGGGCACCAGCTTAAAGGGAGGATTCGGGTTCACTTCTCAATCCTGAAGAAGCAAGTTATCGATTCATCCCCACATATTGAGGAAGCAGGTCATGAGATCCTCTTTTTGATACACCTACTGAACCGAAGAAAGCCCGAAAGGCTGTTATCCAACCACTTTCATCCGACCACTTCTCTCGGGTGCACCCACTGATATGGTTGTCGAGGGAAGCCAGTCAAGTATTCACGCATCTGAACATGGTAGGGCCGGCACAGGCTGGATCAACAAGGTCGGGTGAGAAAAAAAGGGGATAAAAGATCGATTGATCCATCCATAAGGGGTGGAGATACCACAGCTTCAAGGGCTGATGGGAAACGTAGGACGCGGGTAGGACTCATTCTTTACCCTAGAAAGGAAGTCAGTCAAATAGGATGAGGACAACGAGCACTGTGGAATCTTTTTCAATTGACGATGGATATCACTTTTGTGGTCCGACTCCTATAGGTGGAACAGATCGATCGGGTGGTGGGATGGAATCGTGTCTTGAATCAAATGAGTCAAGTGGAGAGGGAGTCACGGGTGGAGAGCGATCGCATGGGTGGCATGGATAATACACTCTATTACAAGGGGGCTAGCTAGTAGGAGATGGAATCAGCTCGACCATTCACGAATGGTATAGCCGTCCAAACACTAATGGAATTATGACCAGTCGCATTCCATCTCCTTTTCATCCACTTCCATCAGCGCCTGCAGCAGCATTAGAGATTGGGTCGGTGGGATGGCTAGCGAGGGAATCACGACAGACTGACTTGCAAAGGGACTGGTGAATTTATGCTTTCATTGAGAAAAGTACTCCTCGACTTCCCAACCAACCTCTACAGCGAGAAGGAAGAGGGGATCGGATTTCTTCTCTTACTACTGATTCCGTTTCTATCGCCTGGATGGCTGGCCAACTCATGACTTTCAACTCTCCCAGGTGGGAGGGGAAGGCATCGACATCCATCAGCAGCTGGCAGGCTCTATTCCTCCCATTCTGTCTAGAGCGACGGTGAGGTTTGTTTGCACCGGCCGACCCAACAGGCTATCCCACCACTAATGGAATTACGACTGGAGAAAGAGAGGTAGGTTGGGTAGGTCGAATAGCTTCTTCATGACCTAACAACTTGACATGGGTAGGTGGTGCATCAGCGGAACGATCCAGTATTCGGGTTCATTCGCGAGTCTTTACTCAACCTCTGAATAAGGGGAGGCTGCTTCAAAGGCTGTTGGTTTCATTCATGACCCGAGGAAAGGCGACGGAGAGGCAGAACACCGACCTAACGAGGACTTAACATAACAGTTCATCTCAAATTCCATTCCGTAGGGTAAGGTAATCAATGAGTGGAGGATACGGCATAAAAGCATTTGACTAGTCATCAGCAGACAATAGAGGTTGGGAATTTTCGTTCGGCATAGGTGAGATAGGTAGTTTTGATCATTCAATCGAGCCCGGGATCTTATTGGAAGGAAGAATTAGAGAGAGGAGGTGGTGGGGAAAGCGTCGGGGATAGTCTTCCTGTCAATCAAATAGGGATGGGCAGATAGACTAGTACGATCACTTGCTTACTCTTTTGGCGAGAGGATCCGAGGAGATTTCGAGCGGCTAGGGTGGCTTGAAATAGAGGCAAATGAATGTCGTGCCTGCCTATCTGATCGAAGTAGTTCATGTGATGGATGGGTATCGAAACCCGATGCTCGAGAAAAGCCCAACTATGATGGATAGGCCTTTGGATCAACCGAGCTCGCCAGTAGGGGATGAAATTAACTATCAAACCTTTTCGAGATCGGAAGGATCATTGGGTGGTGATCGAACGAATCAACCTTACTGCTAGCGGATAGGACATTAATGAATCAATAGTGCGATCAGTGTCTTCCTCAATTCTAGCATTTGAATTGGTGTGTTCCTCTGCTGGGGGGGTTATCACCACAACTTATGTTGCTATCTCACAACCACTCTCAGCACCTAGGGAATCGGCCAGGAAAGGGAATAAGGGCACGAACTAATCTTTTCCAGGAGGGAAGGATCGGTCCACTACGGGCTCCGCTGTGGCAGGAGGACCCAATGCTGTTTCCTCAAATGGCACCCATGACTTCTCTTTCTCGAGGGGATGGACCAACCATAGAATCACTCTTTTCGAAGAGTAATTCATTCTATTCTTCTGCATCTAGCGGTGGAAATTGAACACTCTTTTCTCTCCCTTCTTCGACCAATGGATCGTCACTCTTTTATTCCTCGTTATCGAGTGTTCAATTCCTAGGGATGACAGCTAGAGTGGTTAAAAAGAGAGGGATAGAAGAACAGAGCTATATGCCACCTGTTATTCCTTACTGGTCAGGGGATCGAATCCAAAAGCGGATGGGAATCGAAGACTTTGAATTCGAAATTGCCTGACGGGAAAGGTAGGGTCGTTAGAAAGTCTCAAATTCTGACTAAAGCTGTTAGTTCGGATTCATATATAGCTAGTTCCTTCCTTCTTGAGGCGGGTAGATCAGGTTTAGTTGCTTCCCCATCAACGGGCATTGAAACGAGGGAATCACCAACATAGGTTTCTTTAACGGGGAGGTCATCAACGGTTTGTGGTGATAGATAAACCGCCGCCGGACTACTTTATGACTGAACCATGTAGGCATGGATGAGCGAGTGAAGCAGCAATAACAACAAGGGATGGGATAGGACGACACGACCATCTAGGGGTAGGATGATCACGACTTGTGTCAAGGAAGGCTATTCTTGGCCAACTACTCACGCTTCTTATCACGTTCCATCTATAGTTTCCTTGGTTTGATCAGTTGGTGGCTAGTCCCCATGATCGCCTACTCTTCCTACTGCTTCTTCCTCATCGGCGAGGGATTTAGTCCTTTCTCCCAATTGCTGAGGGTGAGACGATCAGTTCAAGGATCTATTCCTTCCTCGCTATCGGCCAAAAAAGGGATGGGAAGTTCGGATCATGCTCGATCTACAAGGGATGGTGATCAGGTGGGGTGGAGATCAAAAGGTTATGGTCGTTCGGAGGGATGAGATAGAGGTTCCATTCCTTTACCCAACACCGGAAAGAACGAGATGAGGGAAGAAGGAGGGGAAGGATCTGAGGGTGGTTCAACCAGAAGGGATTAGGAATGAAAGGTTTGATAGGCCAGGCTATCACGTTGGGATAAGATAGTAGGAGCAGCTTATGGTGGGAAGGATGGATGAGCTTACGAATGGGATGGATGGGGAAATTCAAGCTTTCAAGGCTGGTGAGGCTGGGTGATCGAAGTAATGAGCGACCATCCATTTAAAGGAAAGGGCTTTAGGGGAATGATGGGCTGAGTGAGACTGCTTCTCAATCTCATTCCTCACCCGAAACCCATGCTAGTACGGTCCCCTGATAAATAAATACAGGGGTTGGAAATCTGTCATATCCCTGCATGGAGGCTAGACTTGAAAAAGAAGAGGGGTAGGAGGGGGACTAAGAGTAAAGAATAAAAGGGTGGAATCCCGATTGAAGTAGATGAATATTTCGATAAATTGGTTACTCGACCTGGACGGATGGCCCCTAAATACGAAAAAGGGCATCTGTGGGAAGGGGAACAGAAAACTGTTCAGTTGGCCAGTAATCAAGGAAAGACCTCTGAATACTCAACCGTCGGATCTTTGGTTGAACAGAATATCAGATACGGTTGAACAGCCAACCCAATCCATTCTTTCACTTGGACCGCCCGAGCACTACCTGCTTCTTCCGCATTATATCATGGTTCCCTTTCGCCTGATCGATCGACTAACGAGGATGGGGGGATGGGACGGGAATAACCACAACTGCTGGGAAACGACCATCCATTCCGTCTATTATGGGGGGGAATCCACGGGCTATGCAACCATTAAGTCGAGTGGTGGGGATCAGTCGATTCAATGCCAAACTTTTCCATCCTTTCTGATAGAGGGAAATTTCAGGGTGAGTGGTCCCTTCATTTCTCTCCCGCCTTTATTGACCGCTAATTAAACCCCTTGAATGGATCAATCACCTCTTACTGGCTAGCCCAAGTACCTCGAGTCAACCATCAGCCTTTTATGGGTGGGAAGGGAATAGATGACTGAATAAAAAAACTGAATGAATTTTGTTGGGCAAGAATTGAAATGACTTCTCGACTGATTACTGGCTGACTCCACTGTAGGAGCCAACAGCCGCTCATCTGACAGGCTGAGGAGCCAACTATTTGATTTTATGTGTGTTCCAGTAGCGAGTAGGGGAAGCTCAACAAATCCTTTATTATCCCTAAGCCCAGAAATGCCTAACCCGAGCTGTGCTTATTCTTTCAATCCTACATATCCCTCCCAACCGATTTGAGATCCTGCCTATTCGAGTGAACCCAACTTGCAAGTTTGAGCAAATAATGGGTGTAAGAGGTTGAATGCTTGCATCTATAGACCTTGCTCCCGCCAGTGATCGGATTCTTATAAGAAAGATAGATAGTCCTTCTCGTTCATGGCCTTTCTCGTCCATCCACATCTTCCTTCAAGTCTCCGCAAATCTCAATCGTGTGACCAGCACGTCCAAGATGAGAAAAACATTTTTCTCGACCATTGAACCCATAGCCATAGTGGTGATTGTACTCTGTAGTGGGAAGCAGGTGCTTTGCCTCGTATAGCTTTCTCAAACAGCTCAGTCATAGCACAAGGGAGATTATCAACGTCCAACTCTCCTCCAATTCTACCGCTGTTCTTCCCTACTTGAGAATGGGATTCATTTGCAGAGAGATTGGCTTTGTGTGCTTGAAAGATTTTCAATTTTTACCTTGTTTTTTAGTGAGCCATATGCAACGTACAAAAGATGCCTGTATGGTCTATCTTCTTTTTTTTCCTTCTGTCCGATTGTGCGAATATAAAAGAACCGCTCACAATGTCATATTGATCATTAGGGTTATGATCCACCAACCCGCTAGTTCTTTTTATGAGGCACCTGCAGGAGAATTTCTCCTGGAAGCGGGGGAGCTACTGAAACTTCGCGAAACCATCACAAGAGTTTATGTACTAAGAAAAGGCCTATGGGTTGTATCCGAAGACATGGAAAGGGATGTTTTTATGTTAGCAATAGAAGCCCAAGCTCATGGCATTGTTGATCTTATAGCAATCGAAAATACTTGGGATTTCTCGTAAATTTGTGATTCATTTCGAAACAGAATTCGCGTGAGATTTTCTCTTCTTACCGAGAAGGGAGGAAGAAAATAATTCTAATAGGATTCTTTTCTATTTCTTATATAGTAGAAAATGATTCCTGATCATCTGGTTAAGATTGATCTAAACCAGTTTCTTTTGTATATGATTCAGCATGCCAACTATTAAACAACTTATTATAAACACAAGACAGCCAATAAAAAATGCAGCGAAATCTCCCGCTCTTCGAGGATGCCCTCAGCATAGAGGAACATGTACTAGGGTGTATGTGCATCTCGTTCAGATCATGAGCTAGAACAAACTATATGATTTTTTCAGTAGCAATGAATAGAATGGAAGAATTCCATTCACTATCTAAAAAGATCTATCATATACCCTTATTGCTTATGGAATTTATGGTTTCCATCGGTGCAAATCGAATCACCTCGATGTGAGATGAAAAGCAATTCCTCATCGGTAGCAAACGGGTATCCATTAAGTGGGGGAAATGTTATTAAAAAAAGCAGAAAGATTATGCTCTTAATTGTTGCAAAAGCGGACTAACATGGTCAGCTACCTAGCCAACCTTCATAATTAAATGAAGTTTTCATAATTAAATTTCGTCACTGTATGGATAGATTTTCTTGTGAAAAGACTTATTACTAGATAGTTTATGGGTAGAGCCGAACGGTATGAATTATACGAGTTATCAATAACATTGATTAAATGAGGGGGGCTCCGGTGTATAGAAAGGGCCTCACCGTTTAAGAAGTAATCATAGAAATGAAGGAACCCACTATATTATTTAAGTGAATTTCTCCTTCTTTACTATAAGAGTTGAAATGACTGGATAACAAATCGTGGTTGGGAAGGTCATAGTAGAAAAAGCCATTGGAATTTGTCTTTTATACATAGGAAGAATCCGTTTTGTTATTAATCAGGACGAAGAGAAAGAATAACTGAAAGAAAAGAAATCAATGAGTTGTTCATAGAAAGTTAAAGTGAAATTCAATCAAATTAAATGACCAGAGTTAGACGCGGATATATAGATCGCAGACATCGAACAAAAATTCATTTATTTGCATCGACCTTTCGAGGGGCCCATTCATGACTTCCTCGAACTGCTACTCAATAAAAAATGAGGGCTTTGGTTTCCATTTCTCAGGATAGAGGTCGGCAAAAGAGAGATTTTTGTCATTTGTGGATCGCTCGGATAAATGCAGCAACTCACGAGAATGGGGTATCCTATAGTCGATTAAGAAACGATCTGTACAAGAGGTAGTTGCTTCTTAAAATACCTGCACAAATAGCTAGATACAATCTAAATTCCTTTACAGGATTTCCAATGAAATTATCAAATAAAGGGATTAGGAGGAATCCATCCGACGGAATCGGAATGGAATGATTCCAATAGAATCTCACGGAGATTCCCTCCTGGAAGGTAGAGTAGAAATTAGCATGAGAAAATCAAGAAAAAAAGAGAAAGAAAATTCAATTAAGAAACAAAAAAAAGTAGTAGGTAGTAGGAATGAATGAATACGTTCAACATAAGTAAAGAAATAAGAAATCTTTCTTTCTTTCTCCATTTTCCTTCCAACGTAACAATCGAATTAGGATCAACCGCTGCTATTTCGAACAGAACATCCATTTGAATTCTGATTTGAGTTCCAATCCAATAGGTCTATTTCTTTATGGTTCTAATACCAGTAATTCTAGGGATGGATTCGGTTCTCTCAAATTGTTTCTCATTATTAAGAAAAAGGTAACGGAGATAAAATACAAGCTTTTTTTATAGCAATAGTAATTAATCGTTGTTGTTTTAAGGTCAATCTATTCACTCGTTTAGATAATATTTTTCCTTGTTCGTCGACCAATTAAACTCATGTTTTTATAAGAAATTCGATCCCTCGGGGGCAAACGCCTACGAAAAGATCTCTTGGATTGCCAAAAGGTTGCTTGGATTTATCCATGGTTTATTCCTTGTCTCCAAAATCACATTTTCTTTCTTCATTCATCTTGATCAGCCCGAAATAGGATTTTCTTGTTTGATATAGAATATTGAATTTCTTCCTTTTTCATGGAATGTTGGCACACGTTCTATCTATTTCTTTATCTCAGCGTGAATCATATGCTTTGAACAAGAAGGACATAATTTCTTCAATTCCAATCGACTAGGTGTATTGTGTCGATTCTTTTCAGTAATCTATCTGGAAATGCCCAGTGATTCCTTCTTAGCTTCAGCATCATTTCGAGTACAACTGGTACATTCCAAAAGAACTCTTACTCTAGCATCTTTACCTTTGGCCATGAGCCTCCTTTGGATTTTGGATTCACTCAACTCTTCAATTTTTGATCCGAAGAAAAAGAAAGGAAGGAAAAAGAAAGAAATAGAAGTTGTTAGCCAATTATGAAAGATTTGATTTTGTTGCAATGGAAAAGTAATAAGTAAAACAATTCATTCTAACTGGAAATCATTATTCCTAAACCGGTCTTGATTGCAATATATGGTATGATCTTGAATAGCCTTAGATCCACATTTCTATTTCTGCCCTCCCCCCTATTCATTCTATCCCGAACCCATCAATCCACTTTGATTTTTTCTTTCTCTTTCCTTCCTTAAGTAAGAGGGGAGGAACTTTTCACACATAGAGAATTTCTTGTATCTCTCATCTTATTTATTCCTTCCCACCCTAAGAATTAGAATAAAAAAAAGGGCCAACGCATTTGGGAAGAAACGATTAGACCTTTTCAATAGACCTGCTAAAGCCGCGAACCATAGAGTAGTTAACACGGGCACCACAAAGAGTTATGTTTTTCTATCTCGCATTGAAAATCCTCCTTCCTTATTGGAACACATATATGATTAGATGCATATGGAGTTAAGAATCACTTGTATTTGTACGCGGAATCCCTAACTCAAACGGAATAGATAATGATCAGTAAATTCAAAAGAAAATAAGCTGCTCCTGCCCCTAAAATATGGAAAAGGGCGCCTGCTTCCTTCTTGATTCCTTTTTTTAAATGGTGGATTTCATAGGTACATAATTCTTTTCTTTTATTTTATGAGACCAAAAGAAGAAATAGCAAGATAAATTTATCTATTATCTAAAAGAACGATGTGGAAAACAAAAAAGGGATTCTCTACAATGACACTGTACAACAATTGAAAGGGATGAGGCGCAGCTTAGTAGCGCATTTGTTTTGGGTACAAAATGTAAAGGGTTCAATCCTGTCATCCCTACCTATTACTTCTCCTATAGGCAGTAACGAGGGATCAATTGAAATCACTTAGAATTAGACAGAATCCTTAATGATACTATATACATGCTAAATTAGGGGATACAAAAAGAACCCTTTTCTTTTTAAACTGTATCTACTGTCGTGATAAAGCGCTCTTAGTTCAGTTCGGTAGAACGTGGGTCTCTAAAACCCAGGTTCAAATCCTACAGAGCGTGATTCCTTTCTGCTTATACTGAATCACAGTAACTTGAAACTGGAACCATCACTAAAATTGGACCTACTCCTTGGTATGGAGTAAGTAAAAAAAAGTTAATCTTACTCAATCAAAGATCCAACTGATCCCCACGTCTCTATTGTAAAGATTGAGTTACAAATAATTCTGCCAAAGTAATAGGAATTGGATCTAACACGATTCCAAATGGAAAAACTTCAATCATTTCAATTTGTTTGAAAGGGGAGAAAGAGAGAGGTAATATCTATCCCTAAATATTACTTCGAATCACCCATGAATCTCAATGACCAAGAATTGGCAATTGACACTGAAAGGAACTATAGAATACCTGGAATCTCACAAAAATCTTAATTTTTATAAATTGTTCATTCAATTCATTTCAAATAAGTCGTATCTTATTTAGGCCAATCAATAAAGCTGAGGTTATAGTTGAAGCAGCCAGTAAAACCTGAATAACTAGTTAGAGTAGGCATGAAGGAGCTGAATGAGATATGTTATTTATTATACATTATCATTATACAGAGAATATTATATATATATATATATAAATAAAAAGAAAACATTTGCCTAAGTTTGAATCGAGATACGATGATAAGAAACAATCCCAATTAACAGGATCCATTCAAATTGAAAGTTTTGATTCACCAGCCATTCATTATAGAATAGAGGTACTAACAAAGATAGAGTGAAGGAGGTAAAAAAGAAAAAATATGGATTCATGATTTGTGACGTCTACCGATTTCGCCGAATCAACAAACTCATTGTGCAACTTGTGAGTAATAGAAAAACGAACCGTGTCGTGTAACTTCATTCACAAATTGAATGAATCTATTTCATAGTTATTCAAGTTAATGAAAAAGAATTCAATTTGAAAATCCTTTTATATTATTTATTTTCCTAGATCTATTTTTCAAAGAAAAGGCCCAGTAACACCTCTTACTTTAACTTATTCGAGATATTATCTGTAATCAACCAACCCACTATTGAATTGAATGAGAAGAAAAAATAGTATTCACGATCCTTACTTCTTCTTTTTTTTCAAATCCCGATTCTAAGACTAGCAATTCTTAGTCTCCTTCTACGTCTCATATTTTGTCTTTATTTTCTATTTTATGCAGTCCTAAACCCTTGTACCTAATGCAGTAATAGTTGCACCACGAACTTGGATTGTTCCATTGTTCTCTTTCTTTCATTTCTCGAATACTATCTGCTACGGTATAACCAAACCAATCAAATAGGAATTAGAACAAAAATACCTTTTCTACAACCATGAAAAATTCTTTCTATATTTCCCATCCAAGTAGGAGAATATGATCATGTCCTTCATGAATTATTATAACCCCTACTTTTTTACACCAGGATCCTCAGTTTAGATTTCAAAGCAAGTAATGTGAAACATTATACTACATGAATCTTTTATTGAATGACACACGGTTCTGCATTGACAAGGAACAAAAAAGGAAGAAAGGAATTACATACCATTTCTTGTTTGATCGAAACTGCATTGCTGTGTCAGAGGAAGAATAGCTATACTGATTCGGTATACTCTAAATAAACCCTCGGTACCATATTTACGATCTTACAAGGAAAAAAATCAGTAGTTTTCCATTTACTGATCTCTATCTTTAACGAAATTGATCCCCCTTGACTGTACAAGAATATATGGAGCTGAACATGTCTGGAAGTACAGGAGAACGTTCTTTGGTTGATATTATTACCAGTATTTGATACTGGGTCATTCATAGCATTACTATACCTTCCCTATTCATTGCAGGTTGGTTATTCGTCAGCACAGGCTTAGCTTACGATGTGTTTGGAAGCCCTAGACCGAACGAGTATTTCACAGAGAGCCGACACGGGATTCCATTAATAACTGGCCATTTCGATTCATTGGAACAACTTGATGAATTTAGTAGATCCTTTTAAGAGGTTCCAATGACCATAGACTATCCGATTTTGACAGTGAGATGGTTGGCTGTTCACGGACTAGTTGTACCTATAGGTTTTTTCTTAGGGTCAATATCAGCAATGCAGTTCATCCAACGATAAACCTAATTCGAATTCATTATAGAGCTATGACACAATCAAACCCAAATGAACAAAATGTTGAATTGAATCGTACCAGTCTCTACTGGGGGTTCTTACTCATTTTTGTACTTGTTGTTTCATTTTCCATTTATTTCTTCAATTGATTGAGAGAGAAAACAAATTCTCTTATCAATTAAATTCTTCCATTCGGAAGGATATCATACTCATAATTATCTATGACTTTTTATGTCTCTAGCACGACCACTTGATGAAATGTGGAGGGAAGTGGGGTAAATGGCCGATACTACCGGAAGGATTCCTCTTTGGCTGATAGGTACTGTAACTGGTATTCCTGTGATCGGCTCAATGGGCATTTTCTTCTATGGATCTTATTCTGGATGGGCTCATCCCTGTAGTAATTGAATGAACCGAACCGGGTTGTAGATATGAAGAAGTAAGAACTCAACAAGACCTTACCCCCTCAAAATAAAGAGAAAGAGGGGGTAAGGTCCTGTTGAGTTCTTACTCTTCGGGCGAGAACTTAACCCATTCTATAAGAGTTGGGAGTTCATCCTCATAGAAATGAAATAATTGATCATTTGCTCCGATGCAAACCACTCCATTCTTTGCTTTTGATGATGTTTTTGAAGAATCAGATCTGTTGATTGATTAGTAGTCTCTGTGTATGGACTCTTCTGAAGCAAGAAAACATCAAGGATTTGAGGAATGACACAATATGAATTTCTTCAGAACCTTGCAAATCATTCCTATAGCAAATCATTCCTATATTATACTTTTACTCTCTAAAGTCTAAATAAAGTTTAAACTGCGATGAGATAATTGATTTGGATATGCACACAAATCCAGGATTTCTGCTTTTCTGACCTGAGACATTCATAATGAATCTTTTGTTTGAATGAGCCTTTTTTTCTTTTCTAAATTCATTGAAGAGGTTCTATTTGATTAATTCAATAAGTTACTCCCCCCTTTGTCTGTTCAATACTTATTTTCTTATGAATCCAAAGGGGTTCCGATAAACCTGCATTTAATAGTTAACGAACAGGATTAAGAATCATTCTTATTTCAACACAATGAAGGATCAGACGATTGATTTCGTAGAAGATTAGGGAGACTAATAATGATTCTTAGAATCACTTGTTCCTTTCATTTATCCCTTGTATCCTCCTCCCCTCACTGTCTATTGGATATAGAATAGAAAGAAAGTAGTGAGACATTCCATAGCGTTTACAATGTCGCAGGCAATAGGAGACCCGGCATAGTCACAACATTCCTATTTTGATTGAATCAAATCACCTTCTTCCGGAATGCTATTACTAATAATGGTAATGAGATAGTGGGATACAAGTAATTCTCGATATCCTGCAGAACCAGCAAAAGGCTTTCCATGATTTTTTTTAATCATA
Source organism: Amborella trichopoda (assembly GCF_000471905.2). Next base: position 175,521 of record NW_006499799.1, read on the forward strand.
CATGATTCAATCATAATTCAGCTCTTTTTACCAACTCGATGTTGAGGAATCCTTGGATCTATAAATTCATTTCAGCCAATTAAACGTTCTCAAACTGTTTCTTTTTAAGAACCAAAAATATTTGTGCCAGAATAACAGATGCCAACAAGAAAAAAAGACCCTAGATACGTAATGGATCTTGAAGTACTATTTTTGTATACCCCTGACCAAATCCACCCACCCACATTGGGGTTACTCATTAATGGTGGATCAAGTTTGATAGATTCACCTTCGGAAACAAGAAGTTCCAGTCCTGGAGGGAAATTTCTAGCAACTAAGGCTCACTTTGTATTGAGCTATTGACCCATCAAATGGCACCTAAATTTCTTCAAATCACTGTTTTTGTAAAGAAATGTGTATTAGCTCAAGGTTTCATGTTTGAGGCATCCGGAAACTTCCCTTACATCGGGAGCTATGCCATTGCTATGAGGGGCATGTCATTGTTACTTGTTACAGCATCATTGTATGACCATGCGGCACTAAGTTATCTTGATATATGATAAATGTGCAATGCCATATGATAAATTCCATGAGAATGCCATAAATATATGTGAATGATGCCGTGTAAACTGCAATTTGTGAGAAAAAGGGGCCACGAGCACGATAATGATGAAATGAATTAACAATGAATGCCAAATGCTACTGAGAAAGCTTATGTGTAAATGCCTTATAATAGCTTATGAAATGCATGTCTTTTGCTAAATGCTATGACGTTTTGATGAAGTATGATTCATCTGTTTTGAGGTAATGAATTGCCACTATTTATATTAATATTGGCCACTACACGGTGGGACACTCACCGGTAGTGGATGCTACTATGATATTGCTAGCTACGCGATGGAACACTCATCGGTAGTTAGGAAAGAGATGCCGACATATCCCCTAACCTTCATAATGATAGGAATGCATTAAGGGAGAGGATAAAGGGTCACACCTTAGATTTATGAAATGATATGTGATTGATGCCTTGCAAGGTAAGGGCCAATCGAAACCCCAATGCGCGCTGAAGACTGTGTGAGTGTGTTGAGGGTATTATAAAGTGGATACCCCACTTGTCACTACCCTCCGTTCTGCATGATGGTAGAGATCTTAAGCAATGGGATTGCTTAGCCTGATGGATAGGGCCTCTGTTGCAGGAGTAGGTGATTTAGAGAGTGCGTGGGTATTGATTGGATTTCTTTATAAGGAATGTTTAGCATGATAATAATGGAATGCTCTATGATTTCATTAATTGAAGGCTCTGATCACACTAATTTAGTGATGACTGCCGCTCAAATGAAACGTTCATGTTCGTTGTCTTGACTTGATATGAATTTATGCTAAATTATGACTTTATGTTGATAAACTATGTTGTTGTCACATATGGATAGAACCACCATAGATGCATAACACTAGCCTTGTTTACTGGGTTGTATAGCTCATCTCATTATCTCTCCTCTCCTTATAGATTGATACCGACAGGTACAAGGCTGGAAGTTCTTGTTTGGCTGCTGGAAGACAAAGCTACTGTTCTTAAAGAAGGTTCTTGGACCTTGTTTATGTCTGGGCTGTTTGGCCTTGGTTTTGTTTTGTTCTTGGTGGATATATGTAATTTTGGGTGTAGATGCCCCGAACTAAATGTAATATTTTGAAAGATTTATATATTATGAATTTTAGTGTGCGAAGTTTTTCCTTACTCTTCTACTAGTTAAGCTTGTCGCTTTAGCTCTCTTCCCTGGTTTTCTCGATTTCTGAATATAAAGGCATTGAGTCCACTCTTACCTGAGTGACAAATGACATGTTGAGGAACTTCACTTGATATATTGTGAACGTATATATATGCATACTGTTATCAATGTTATGCTTGACGAAATACAATGGTGTAGATCTGCTTACTGGGCTTTTAGTTCATTCCATCTTATTTACATAACTATAAAGTGAAGAGTGGTGGCATCCGTGCTAAAGGTGGGTGGCCATTTGGAGATCGAAGTTTAAAAATTGGAAAGTCGTCCTCCGAAGACTTTCATAGTATGTTTTGGTGGTCTCAGCAATATGACGAACATTTCATTTTGTATATTTTGAGCCAGCAGTGCCTTGAAGTAATTGTAAAGACTTTTTGATATTGAATGAATGAGATGGTTATACTTTTGAATTGATATTTGTCTATTGAATGGGTCTATTCTAGTTTTCTTTTGTGGTCTACTATTGATTCCGTGTTTTCATGCATTGAGCCACTCCCACCTAAGTGACGTTTGTGACCTCCAGTCGCGATCCCACTATTTGTCACCCTCCGATAGGGTCAGAGGGTAGGGTCGTGACAGTTATGATATCAGAGCAGCCAGGATATGATTCTTAGGCTAGGGAGTATTAAGAGTGTTTGTAGGATAGTTCTTTGATAGGCTAGTAACTGGTTGTTTATGTTTTAGGTTGGAGATGCTAAGGACTTGTACCAACCATGGGAGTTCAAGTAACGGGAACACTGAGGCCTTCAGTGAACTCTTCAGAGCTTCGGAGGCCATGACACAAATGATAAGAGAAGTTATGCCAGCCCCGTCTACCCCTGCCTCTGATATTCATGATAGTAATCTGATAGAAAGGTTGAGGAGGCTGGCACCTCCAAACTTTATAGGGCATGGGGGAGTAAAAAAGGCTAAGAGATGGAGAAGGCAGATAGAAAAGATCTTTGAAGTTCTAAATTGCATTGACGAGCAGAAAGTTAGGCTGGGTACCTTTATGTTCAAAGGAGAAGCTGAGCAATGGTGGAGCTCAGTAAAATAGTCACGAGAAGGGTCAGGAGTTGTGACTACTTGGGAGAATTTTTTAGAAGTCATTTATGAGAAATACTTCCCCAACTCTGCTAGGGAAAGGAAAGACATAGAATTGATAGAGCTGCAACAGAGGAATACGTCCGTTGAGCAATATGCAACAAAGTTTGTTGAACTCTCTAGATATGTGCCGCATATTATTAGTTCTGAGGCACGAAAGGAAAGTAAATTTGAGAGGGGCTGTCAACCTGATATAAGGAGAAGGATTTTCACAGAAAACCTGAACACCTTCTCCCCGCTGGTGGACCTGGCCCTAAAGATGGAGAGAGATGATGACGAATTTTGGGCAAGAAGAGATGGAGGTTTGGGTGTCGCCCAGTCTGGGAGTTTTAATAAGAAGGTACGACCACCTCCAAGGAGAGAGTTGAAGGGGAGAAACAATCAAGGTAGTGTCAGAATCCTAGGGATTGTTCCAAGTGATGTGAGGGGCAATGAACGTCTAGTCTTCCCTCACTGTGGATTGGGGAATCGTACGGCGGCTGAATGCTTCAGAAAGACCAACACCTGCTTTCAGTGCGACAAACTGGGCCATCTTATGAAAGATTGTCCCATCAGGGGATCAGAGGACCGACCGAGGACTCAAGGGCAGGTGTTCACTCTAACAGAGCAAGAGGCTAAGGTGTCAAACTGTGATTTGAGGTACGTTTTCTATATGCGGAATTGAAGCAAAAGTTTTAATTGTTTATGGATCATCCCATTCATTTGTTGCACCACACTTTGTATGTCGCTTGAATGTTAAGCCTGTACAACTTGTTTGGACTTTGGTAGTATGTACGCCTATGGGAGAATCAATATAAATTGATATAATGTATAAACAGTGTGGGGTTGTGATTGAAGGACATCTGTTACGTATAGATTTGATACTCTTAGATGTTCGAGACTTTGAAATTATTTTGGTTATGGATTAGTTGTCTACCCACTATGCCACAGTGAATTGTTTTGATAAGACCGTAATTTTTAGCTGCCCAGGTCAACCTGAACTATGTTTTAAGGGAATTAAGGATGTTCCTCCTTTACACATCATTTCAGCCCTTCGTTCTCATTTGTTGGCCAAACGATGTGTGAGATACTTGGCTTATGTAGTAGAAAACCGAAATGTTCAGTCTAAATTAGAAGAGATACCGATGGTGAGAGAATATCTAGCAGTCTTCCCTGAAGAGTTAACTTCTTTACCCTGCCCGAGTTAGAGAGATTGAATTTGAAATAGAGGTGGCCCCTGGTACTACTCCAATTTCTAAACCCCACATAGGATGGCCCCAGCTGAGTTAAAGGAATTGAAAGAGAAATTACAGGAATTGTTGGCGAAGGGGTTCATTCGACCTAGTGTGTCATCATGGGGCACATCGATTTTATTTGTGAAGAAGAAAGATGGGTCTTTGAGGTTATGCAATGATTATAGACAGTTAAATCAGGTCACAGTAAAGAATAAATACCCGTTGCCGTTGCCCATAATTAATGACTTATTAGATCAACTGCAAGCGGCCCAAGTATTTTCTAAGACCGAACTCCGATCTGAGCACCACCAATTGCATGTTAAGGAAGAGGATATCTCCAAGACTGCATTCAAGACTCGTTATGGCCACTACGAGTTCTTAGTTTTTCCTTTTGGATTAACGAACACACCTGTTGTGTTTATGGATCTGATGAATAGAGTCTTTATTCCCTATCTGGATAACTCTGTAGTGGTCTTCATAGATGATATTTGGTGTACTCCAGCAATCAGACAGATCATGAGAAACATTTAAGAATGGTCCTCTAGACTTTAAGGATGGAGAAATTATATGCTAAGCTGAATAAGATTGAATTATGGCTTCCAAGTGTGGCTTTCCTCAGACACATTATTTCCAAAGAGGGGATTATAGTTGATCCTTGTAAGATTGAGACTGTGCTTAAATGGGAAAGACTAATGAATGTATCTAAAGTCCGCAATTTCCTAGGACTGGCAGAGTATTACAGGCATTTGTAGAAGGATTTTTGAAGATAGCACTTCCCCTAACTAGCCTAACCCAAAAGGAAGTCAAGTTTGTGTGGTCAGATTGCTGTGAGAAGAGTTTTTAAGAGCTGAAAAAGAGATCAACTACGGCCCCAGTACTGACCTTGCCTGAGGGGAATGAAGACTTTATGATTTTTACTAATGCCTCACACAAAGGGCTTGGGTGTGTACTGATGTAACTGCCTATGCCTCTGGCAGTTAAAGCCGTACGAGTAGAACTATCCCACTCATGATTTGGAATTGGTAGCCTTGGTTTTTGCCCTAAAACTTTGGAGACATTATTTGTATGAAACTCAATTTAAAGTGTTCACCGACCATAAGAGCCTCAAGTACTTATTTTCTCAGAAAGAATTGAATATGAGACAAAGAAGATGGATGGACTTGCTCAATGATTATGATTGTGCCATCAATTACCACCCGAGTAAGACTAATGTTGTGGTAGACGTTTTAAGTAGGAAGCCTATGGTGTCAATGGCTCACATGATGGTTCGAGAGATGAAGTTACTAGAAGATGTTATAGAATGGCACCCAACTCTGCCCCTTGATGATGGGAAAGGAATAATTTTCATGTATAAGAGTAGAACCGCATCTCTTTTAGCAAATTCAAGTAGCGCAAAAGGAGAAGTGCTTCTTCTAAAATAGCACTTCTAAAATACTATCAGAATATAAAAAGAATCTTTTGGTGGAATAACATGAAGAGAGAAGTAGCACAATTTGTTTCCAAGTGCTTGCCTTGTCAGCAAGTGAAGGCTGAGCATCAGAAACCTGCTGGACAGTTGGAACCCTTGCCTGTGCCCGAATGGAAGTGGGAGTACCTAACTATGGATTTCGTGTCTGGCTTACCAAGATCAAGTTTGGGACATGATAGTATTTGGGTTATTGTGGATCGACTCACTAAAGCTGCTCATTTCTTGTCAGTTCGTACTACTTATACCATGGATAAATTAGCTCAACTATACGTCAAGGAGATAGTAAGATTGCATGGGGTGCCTGTTAGTATTGTGTCTGACAGAGACTCTAGATTTAATTCAAGGTTTTGGAACCGTCTACAGTTGGCCATGGGACCAGACTTACTTTCAGTACAGCTTTCCACCCCCAAACTGATGACAAGTCAGAAAGGACCATACAGACCCTGGAAGATACGTTGAGGACTTGTGTTTCAGATTTCAAGGGAAACTGAGAAAATCATCTGCCTCTGATAATTTTTTGTTATAACAATAGTTTCCAGGCCAGTATCCGGATGGTACCTTTTGAGGCATTATATGGGAGGAAGTGCAGATCACCTATATGTTGGGACGAGGTTAGTGAAAGAAAACTTTTAGTGCCAGAGATTGTTCAAGTAACCTCAGAAAAGATTAGCTCAAGGCGGTCTAGAGTCGGCAAAAGAGCTATGCTGACAATCAGAGAAGGGACTTTGAATTTGAAGTGGATGATCGGGTTTTCCTGAAGGTATTATCAACTAGGGGTATAATGAGGTTTGGTAAGAAAGGAAAACAGAGTCCATGGTTTATTGGACCCTTTGATATTTTAGAAAGGATTGGAGTCGTGGCATATTGTTGGGCCCTACTGCTTGAGTTGGCTAATATCCATAATGTGTTTCATGTGTTGTTATTGAAAAAGTATCAGCCCGATTTGTCCCACATTTTGGAGTATGAGCCAATCCCTATCAAGGAGGATTTAACTTATATAGAACAGCCTATTGCGATACTTGATAGAAGAATTCAGATTTGGCGTCACAACAAGATTCCTCTAGTCTAGGTTTTATGGCAGTATTATTCGAGGGAAGAATCAACATCAAAGCGAGAAGAAGAAATCCGAGCCTCGTACCCCCATTTGTTCGATTAATGATTTTGAGGAAAAAATATTCTTTTTAAGGGGGGATGATGTAAGGATCCAAACTATCCCGGCCAGTTGAGTGCACGGCGAGATAAGTAGAGTGTTGGCCACGCGGAGATAGAAGTAGAGAAGAGTCACGCGGCAATGGGGGGCGGCAGTTTGAGTTGCGCGGCGACAGGTCACGTGGTGATGGTGTTCGTGGCGGAGCAGGAGAGGCAAATGATGGTAGGCGCGCGGTGATGGGAGAGTGCGGCAGAGCAAATGAGGCGTATGGCAATAGACGAGAAGGAGAAAAGGTGCACGGCAATAGAGGGTGTAACACTACATGCTCGCGTGAGCTGAAGGATGGGCAACGCCTTGTGGTCATTGCCGCCTGATGAAGGGACAAGGCGCAGCGCATGGCTCTAGCGTGCATGAAGAGTGTTTGCCACTTGTCATGCTTTGGATGCCACTTGTCCAACCATTAGCGCCACTTGGCCATTGCCCCATCTCTTGATTACTTAGTCACCCTTGCACCCACGTCACTCATTCTCCCTTCATCTCTCTCTCTCT
>NW_006499799.1:182905-216690 GCF_000471905.2 Amborella trichopoda
CGTCTACGTACGTACGTACCGTACGTCGTACGTACGTACGTACGTACTCGTACTCTACGTCTACTCTACTACTCTACTCTACTCTACTCTCTCTCTCTCTCTCTCTCTCTCTCTCTCTCTCTCTCTCTCTCTCTCTCTCTCTCTCTCTCTCTCTCTCTCTCTCTCTCTCGCTAAGGTTATGGAATGTGTTCCTGAAACAAGTCATATGCTACTGTGAAATTCCAGAAATATGTGTGTTCTTTAAAAGAGACTTTTGAATAGATAAACGAGGTCCGATTGACCTAAAATCATTGCCATTGGAAAGATATACGAGTATAGTTAAATTTTCATTTTTTCCATCTGCCGAAATTCTTTACGAAAATGAAGTTATGTTTCAAATGGCGAGGGTATATCACTGTTGACTATTTCCTGCATTTTTCACTAATACCACTCTAGTCACTGGTTTTAACTAACCAAACGAATGAATTTTTGGCCAAACTACAGCCATTTGAAAGATCTTTGGATGGGCTAAAATTTTCACGAGAAACTATTTTGAAGCTCTTCTTAGATTGAAAGTTTTACTCTATTTTATAAAGGTATGTCACTGTGGGCAGTGTTGATAAAATTCAGAACTATCACCTTGTTTGGAATGAATCTTTGAACCACCAAATGGAGTCAAAATACTTCAAATTTTCCTTTTTAGAAAGATATATGTCTTGGCTTAAACTTTGATTTGGAAACCGTCACAAGTTGCTTCACGGTACACAGCAGGGTGTCTATGTATGTGGCTGTCCACTGTACACAGCAAGGTGCAACTAGTAAACCCTCACCTCTTGGAACCTTTAAGAGGACAAATAGGGTCTAATTGTCTTCAAACCACCCCCATTTGAAAGATATGTATGCTTAATACAAAATTTGTTTTGAAACCATCTTCAAACTCTAAATGGTCCAAAGGTTACAATCTTATTTGTAAGCATATGTCACTGCCCTTGATGGCAGGAAATTAAGTGGTGAGGATTGATTGAAATAATGTTACTGTTACTTTGATATTTTCACTGTGATACTGTTAAATGTGATGTGCGACTATCAAATGTGATATGTGAATGGATACCTACTGTGTGAATGATGGAATCATGCTGCTTAGGTGATATGTGAATGGATATCTACTGTGTGAATGATGATATCATGCTTCTTATGTGATATGTGAATGGATACCTAGTGTGTGAATGATGGTATCATGCTTCTTATGTGATATGTGAATGGATACCTACTGTGTGAAAGATGGTATCATGTTGTTTATGTGATATAAAATGGGCACCTACTGTGTGAATGATGGTGCTGGCAGCTGCCTGTTGGGAAGGGCAACTACTGTGTGAATGATAGTGTCAGCAGCTGCAATCTTCTCCTGACTCTCCATTATAGGACGAGGGTTAGGATGTGAGTCATTGGGAGGGTCGCCCCCCCCAGATTTATATGAGCACTACACATTGGGTCACCCAACAGTAATGTAACTCTCTCGCCAAAAGGGCATAAGGAGAGGGTCGTGTCTTGCAAGGCCACTGCCTATCAAACACCCCAAAGCATATTGGGGATGTGTGTGTGTGTGTGTGTGTGTGAGGGCATTACGAAGTGGGACATCCACTTATCATTGTCCTCCCTCCCGAATGAGGGTAGAGATTTCAAGCAACAGGATTGGCTTAACCTGAGCGATGAGGCTTCCACTTCGGGAGTAGAGCCTTACTAGTTTTGTGACTGTGATTTGTTATCCTTACTGTTCTACTTTAAGTAAGATGATTGTGAATTATGTATTGTATATTGAACTGCTTTTATCATATTACTATTGAGCATGTTGAGGGACTGCACTTGATACCTTGTGAACGTATATACATACATATGTGCATTGCATACTGTTATCACTATTATGCTAGATGAAATACAATGGTGTAGATCTGCTTACTGGGCTTTTAGTTCATTCCATCTTATTTACATAACTGTAGAGTGAAGAGCGGTGGCATCCATGCTAAAAAGGTGGGCGGCCGTTTGGGAGTTGAACCTCGAAGTTTAGAAGTTGGAAAGCCATCCTCCGAAGACTTTCATAGTATGTTGTGGTGGTTTCAGCAATATGACAAACATTTCATTTTGTATATTTTGGGCCAGCAGTGCCTTGAAGGAATTGTAAAGACTTTTTGATATTGAATGAATGAGATAGTTGTAATTTTGAATTGATATTTGTCTATTGAATGGATCTATTCTAGTTTCCTTTTGTGGTTTGCTCTTGATTCTGTGATTTCATGCGTTGAGCCACTCCCACTTGAGTGATGTTTGTGACCTTCAGTCGCGATCCCACACTTTGTCGCCCTCCGACAAGGGTTAGGGAGCGGTGTCGTGACATATCACATCCTAGCTCCCTTCCTATCATCGAGAGTCTGGGAAAGATCTCATCATGTGGAAAGTCCATGCTCACATATCATTACTCATCGTGTGGAAAATCCATGCTCACACATCATTTCTCATTGTGTGGTAAGTCCATGCTCACACATTATTTCTCATTGTGTGGCAAGTCTATGATCACACATCATTTTTAATCATGTATTCATATCATAACAGTGCATATCTTAATATCATGCATTCATATCATGGCTGAGCAAAACATGCCAAAGAATCACATAGTTGACCACATATGTCTTATCACATAGCTCTCGTCATATAGCTGACCACACATGTCTTATCAAATAGCACTTATCACATCACAAAATCATGCAAACATATAATTGACCACATGGGCCTTCATCACATAACATGTCTAAAAACTTACTTTCATTTCATAACAGGGCTTACTTTTATTTCATAACATAATATGCCTCATTCTCATGCATTCATTTCGTAATCGAGCATGCTTTCATAGACAAATTTCATTACAAAGATAGGTTCATATGAAACAACAACATATCTAAAGGATAACTACATATCATCGAGCTTATTTGCTCAAAGGGCATTTTGAAGTTATTTTTCTGGTTTTTCACAGTGAACACAGTTCACTTTTAGAGGCATATCATGAAGTTCAAAAACCATTTAGACCTGAGACCACATTCATAACAATCTATGCTCATGTAAACACAACTTCATGAAGGGGGTAACCCCAAATTTTGGCTTAAAGCTTATCAAACTATTTGGTGTTCTTTGAATAAAGTTCTTGTCTTCACAGCAGAAAACCCATCATTACATTCTCAAAGAAATTGGGCATAGCTTTCAAACTATAAGGAATTTAATCTTGATTCCCAATCCACTTTTAAAATAAACTCATTCATGTTTCATTTAGAGGTGATTTGAGCTCATTCTAATATATTTTAGTCAGTGAACAATTTCACACAAAACATGTAGCAGTTTTGGAAAATCCCTGTCTTTACAACATAAAATCCAATATGACCTTCTTATAGAAAAATGGTAATAAATTTCAAACCACAGGAAATTTTGGCATGCTTCCAAAACCATTTTCAAATTTTACTCATGAATATTTCATTTAGAAGTGGTTTTAGCTCATTCTGATATGTTTTGTTTGGTGAACAATTTCAAAAATGGCTCATAATCCTAGTATACTTTCGAAAATGGCACATAACTTTCAAACCAAAAAAGAAAATAGATTCGAAGAGATACTTCCGCACAAAATTTCATCAACAGAGATATTTTCGATGCTCAAACGATTACACAAATGGGAGTCATAGTTCTGGAAAATACATAGCACATTCCATCGAGAATTCAATAACATACATCCACACCCATATTTGCCATCACATCCATATACATGCTTGGATTTCACACTTTGATGAAATAAATAAATATACATCAAACAAAAGTAAGAAGATATGGATGCTAGATCCACTTACCTACTCCAAATGAAACTCCAAAGTTCTCCACATACGTTTCACTTCAAATGGCAAGCTCCACAAAGATTGACTTCAAACTCAAGGGGTTAAGGCTAGGATAGAAGAAGGAGCTCCCTAGACTACCGTACTCCATTTGCACCCAGCGGTGCTCATCCGCCCATGCCCGCAATGTGCATCCAGCCATCCGCAGTCGCCAGTGTGCAATACCCATTCGCGCACTCGCCCATTCGCACTTATCAATGCACACACCAACCCACGCTCAACAGTGTGCTCGCTACGCTCAATCGACGCATTAAACCATTCGCGCGCACTCATTCGCCCTCACTCTCTGGCGTGTTAGTTCACCCACGCCTATCTGCATGTTACATCATCCGAGCCCAACAACACTCCAATCCACCCTCGTATAAAAGCACAATAGCCATCGGCATGCCTCAGTGCACAATTCATCCGCGCCTAATGGTGCAATAGTAATCCGCGTTCCATGGCACAATAGTCTCCCCGCTCTTAACCGTGCACTGATCCACCATCTCTCTCAAAAGTGTTTGTGCGCCAGCTCCCTTGTGCTGACGGCTCGCCAGCGTACTACAATATGCCAAAAAATTTTGGGTGCTTACATCATCCACCCTTTAAAAGGATTTCGTCCCCAAAATCATACATTCGTTAATCAAACAATTGGGGGTACTTATCTCAGATCTCATCTTCCCGTTCCCAAGTCGACTTTTCTCTTGAATGGTACAGCCACAAAACACGGACCAGAGGAATCTCTTTATTACGCAATACCTGCACTCTTCTGTTCAGTTTATGAATTGGCCGCTCTATGAAGGTCAGGTCTTCTTTGATCGGTATAGTTTCGTATCTTAGAACATGAGATGGGTCGAGCTGATACTTCCTCAACAGAGATACATGAAAGACATTGTGGATATTCGCCAACTTGGGTGGTAGGGCAAATCGATATGCCACTCTTCCGACTTTTTCCACAATCTCAAAAGGTCCAATATAGCGTGAATTCAACTTTCCTTTTTTTCCAAACCTATGATGCCCTTAGTTGGTGACACCTTTAGGAAAACTCGGTCCCCTACCTCAAACTCAAGGTCTCTCCTTCAGTTATCAACGTAACTCTTCTGTCGACTCTGAGCTATCCTAAGCCTCTCTCGATTCAAAGAAATCTTTCCGGGGTCACTTGGACAATTTCTGGCCTTGAAACCCTTCTTTCACCGATATCGTCCCAACAAATAGATGACTTGCACTTCCGTCCGTACAGGGCCTCAAATGGTGCCATCGAAATACTGGCTTGAAATTTGTTGTTATACGCAAATTCAATCAGAGGTAAATGATCATCCCAGCTTCCCTTAAAATCAGTGACACAAGCCCTTAACAGATCTTTCAAAGTCTGAATGGTTCTCTCTGATTGTCCATCAATCTGGGGCTAAAAGACAGTGTTAAAAGTAAGTTTCATCCACAAGGCTGACTGCAGACTAGCCCAAAATCTGGAGGTAAATCTAGTATCCTTGTCGGACACGATGCTGACTAGTACCCCGTGTAACCTCACTATCTCCTTGATGTACAATTGGGCCAGTCTATCTAAAGTGTACAACTAAGCCAGTCTATCAGATCATATGTTATATTAAACTCCATTAATAATAGCGACCATTTAGCCAAGCCCCATGACAGATAAGGGCGCATCATGAGGAACTTGATGGGGTCAGCTCTTGAGATAAGCAACACTTCATGACTGAGCAGATAATGGCAAAGCTTTTGGACCATGAAGATCAGTGCCAGGCACATCTTCTCGATTGGCAGGTAATTCTTTTCAGCCCCTTGCATACTGCGGCTGAGGTAGAACATAGCAGTTTCTTTTCCCTCCTCATTATTCTGCGTTAGGAGACATTGAGCGACTCGTCGAGGGCGGTTACATACAAAAAGAGGGGCCTTCCAAACATTGACGTGGAGAGTACGGGGGGGGCATAGCAAATGCTCTTTGATATCATCTAATGCTGCTTCATATGCCTCACCCCATATGAAAGGAGAGTCCTTCAATAGGTGTGTAAAAGGCTAACAACGACTTAAGATATTGGAAATGAACCTTCGAATATAAGAAAGTTGTCCTCGAAGAGATCGGACTTCTCAGAGTGTTGTTGGCGGTGGCATTCCTCGAATTGGCTTGATCTTGACATGCTCGATCTCCAATCCTCAATACCTAATAATGAACCCTATGAATTTCCCTTAATGTACACTAAAGGCACATTTCAAGGGGTTAATCTTGAGCTGATGAAGGCGGAGCCACTTAAACACCTGCTCAAGGTCGTGCATGTGAACATCCTTCTTTCAACTTCATAGAAGCGCTTGTAGAAAAAGTGCTCCATTTCTTTTCGGGTCTGCACTAAGTTCGGGCAGAGTTGGGCGTGAATGCTGACCCATCAAGAGTTTCAATAAACTGACGGAGAAGAAGCCTCCCATCAGCTGTTGTCTCTTGACATGCCGAATAGAAATGGGCGATATGCTGGTGAGGCGAACTTGTACTGTTGAAGAGCGGGAGTCTCCCCTTTTGGTAATTAGGAGGAAACGGAAGCTGATCAATGTAAGATGGATAGGCCTTCCGATACAAGGTTGTATCTTGATCACTCAAGATCTGTCTGCCCCTCAAACTGTGGCTGACCATGGAATCGATGTCGGCTTGTGAGACCTGTTGAGAGGAGGAATGGTCATGCGAAAGGAGGTGGTTGCCTCAGGACTAGATCAGCTGGATGAGGTGAATTGGCCTCTTGGTGAGATGAGTTTCTAGGGAGCTGGGCACTTCCCATCAACTCGATCTTCTCCATCATCTTATGCATCATGTCCTCGAACTGATTCATAAGGTCTTCTTGATTGTTGTTGGGTTCCTCAATGACTATCACGCTAACTGTTTCTTCAGGGAGGTTGGTCTCTTTTATGGACAGGGTCTCGCAAACCTGTAGGACTAGGTGTGACAGATCTATCAGTACGGGTTCGACATGCCTCGACTGAGCTCGAGCCTTGTATGCTTATCGGGTTAGGACTAGTTCGTCACGGTCTTCGGACCACAGCGGCTACAAGGTTGGGTCTCCTCTAATGGCATTGACCACCATATAGCATTCTAGTTGTTCCACCTTAGGCTTGACTGTGGCCTATAGTGGATAAAAGGGGTTCTCGACAAGAGGATCAGCAGGCTTGCTTGCCCCAAGTGCCTTGGGTTCTTCTCTCGGCACTATTTACTTGCCTCGGCCATGTTTGGCTCTCAGACTCTGGTATACTTCCCTCTAGAACCGAGACTATGACCGTGATTGTGAATGGTCCACCTTCTTCAAACATGATTGGGTCGTCTCCATGAGGTGCGGTAAGGGATACAGGCTAGAAACAGAAGTCAGCTCAGACTTTTTTTTTGCTTTGGGAGAGATGGGGGATGGAAGACCTCATCACCCAAGGAAGCCTTGCCTCGAGCTCTTTTGTGAGCTCTAAAGGTAGGGCCGATCTGAAGTGGGTTTGCCGGTAGCAGGGTGCATGCAGTATGTGGTGGCCAGTGCGCCACCCATGCAAGGTGCATTGGTAGGGGGCCTACCAATGCTAGGAGATAAGGGGTGAGGGACTTTTAGGTCCCCCCTCACACCAATCCAGTTCAAGACCTGGGAGCATGACACGGGGTCAATACTCAGAAGGAAGCTCAGGAACGAGGTTCGTGGAACCTGCTCCCGAGGCGGACCCATGAGTGTGGGGATCAAAAAATCCCCGATTAGGATGAAGGGGTTGAACAACCCCGAAGACATGTGTGTGTTGGTTAGCTAGAAATAAAAGAAAGGAAAGTCAAACAAGGACGATCCGACTATGGGGTAGCGTGTCCCCAGTGGAGTTGTCAAGCTGGTTAGGTGCCTCGATCTCGCCCTCCGGGTCGGGATGACCTGGTGGCATAGCTCTAGGTTCGAGATGGTATCAAGACCTGAGATCGCTCTCGCAGGAACTGTGTAAAGGAGATGCGAATAATAATACCAACCAATGAAAGAGGAATTTGAGTCGTGAGGTGGGACTCACCTCAGGTGGGTCCATGACACACTCGGGTTGCTCGTGTGGCCACCCTCTTAGATAATGTAGAATGCCCTTCTAACATGTGCCCTGTTCGGAATCGCCTCCCTGGACCTATTTCTTCTTTCCTACAATCACACACACACATTATAATATAGACAAGTGGGTCAAAAGACCCCACCTTATGATAGGGTGAGCATACACGTGCATGTGTACTCAAAGAAACATGGAAGAAATATCATAATGGAGTCCATGTCAATTTGACAGCCTTACAGTGCCTCCTTAATGAAGGACTCTTAGTGCTTATTTTACAATAAAGAGAAGAGAAAAGGGGTTAGATAGAGAAAAGACATTAGATAGAAGATAATTTCAGAGAGAAGAAAAAGGAAGAAAAGGAGATGAAAAGAGATGAAGGTTGGTTAGGCTTTCACACAACTCTTCAGAGGAAGAAGAAAAGGTAGAGAAAGAAAAGAGAGATGAAGGTAGGTTTGACTTTTACCCAACTCTTTAGAGAAAGAAGAAAAAGAGAGACGAAGGATGGTCTGTTTTTCACCCAAATCCTTCAAATAAAAGTATTTTAGAAGAAAGAGAAAGGAGAGACGAAGGCTGGTTTGACTTTCACCTAACACTTCAGAGAAATAGAAAAGAGAGACAAATGTTGGTTTGTTTTTCACCAAACACTTTAGAGAAAGAGAAAGAGAGACGAAGACTTGTTTGTTTTTTACCCAGACCCTGCGAAGAAAAGTATTTTAGAAGAAAGAGAAAGGAAAGATGAAGTCTGGTTTGGTTTTCACCCAACTCTTCAGAGATAAAATGTTTTTTTTTTTTAAAACAAAGAACAAAGGAGCAAAGGCTGGTTTGGCTTTCACCTAGCTCTTCTGAGATAAAGAAAGAAAAGTACATGTTTTAGAGAGAGGAAGAAGAAAAGGGATTGCAGAAAATTCAACAATGACACTTCTCATTCGATGAACCAAATCACGACACTCGCACAACCGATCGATGCCAAACCAATTCCATTGTGTGTAAGGTCCAAGGCTATCATTAGATCAAACCGCGTACATGATGGACGGTCAGATTTCATGCACAAAGCCGACGAAGTAACTGAAATTTTGGCTGTTGAATTCCAGATTCTGACCAAAACTCAAAAGTTGTAAAATATTCATTCGCGCTCCAAATCGCGTTTCGTTTGTTGTCACGTGATTGTGACAGCATGCTTAGTGCATTACGATAAAGAAATCACAGAAAAACATTAAGGAACGAGCACACTATTGATCCGAAGTTTCTAATATTCAAGTAAATTTCAAGTCTCGTGATCGTGGCTCAAAAATGCGATCCATGGCTCGAAGTTGGTATCAAAATGATTGTCATGCTGAGCCCTACAAGAAAACGATCATCTTTCGATCAAACGGACATTAGAGCAACGTCAGATCAGTTATGGAAGAACACGCAAGTCCTAGGGTAGCAGCAGAGATTGTTTCATAATTTTATTAATTGTTAGGTAGGAGCAAAACAGTCATTTTGCACCCTATTTTCATAATTTTCTTTAATTTAGAATAATTCTAATTATCCAAATATGAGCTATTTTTTGAGTGTACACCCGTGTTTTAGCCCAATTCTATATAAACATACAAAGCTAAATTGTAAAGACCTTCGGTTCATTTTTCATTGATTCAATAAATTTACATTCTTGCTTAAGTTCTTGGGTACGTCTTCAAGAGAGAGAGAGAGAGAGAGAGAGAGAGAGAGAAGAGAGAAGAAAATGGCCGGTACCCTTGGGTAAAGTAATTTTCTCTCTCTTCTTTTCTCTTTTCTCTCTCTTCTCATCTCTATCTCTCTTTCTCTCTTTCTCTCTTTTCTTTTCTCTTTCTTCTCATCTCTTTCTCTCTCTTATTTTCTCTCTTCTCGTCTCTATCTCTCTTTCTCTCTGTTCTTTTCTCTCTTCTCCTCTTTATCTCCCTTTCTCTCTCTTCTTCTCTCTCTCTCCTCATCGTTATCTCTCTTCTCTCTCCTCTTCTTGTATTCTCAATGTCGGGTGGTGTTTTCTCTCTCCTCTTCTTTCATTCTCAGTATCAGGCGGACTTTTCTCTCTCCTTTCCTCTCATTTCCAACGTCGGCTGGGTTTTCGCTCTCCTCTCCTCTCATTCTCGATGCCGGCTAGGTTTTCACTTATTTTCCCCTCTTCTCTCTCTTTTTATCCTTGTGGTCCAGCATGACTACAACTCTTCTCTTCCCCCTTTCCTATGGTCTCTCACAACCACAACTTTTTCTTTTCCTTCCTAATAGTCTAACAAGACTACAATGCCCCTCTTTTCTCATTCTTTTCTCATTCTTTTGTCCCCTACAGTTCACCTACTTCCCCTGCACCCTCGGGTCTATGTCCTCTATCTTTTCTTGATAGTCCCTTATGACTAACTTCTTTTCTATTCTTTTTCTATGCACCTTCCCTCTATCCCCTCTTGGTGCACCTTTGCGTCCCTCCTATTTCTCTTATGTTTTGTGGTCCCACACAACCACCGTTCCCCAAATCTTCATAACTTAGCATTGAGCAATTTCCCACATAGCGTCGGTTGGTTAACTTTCACATAGCGCCGGTTGGGAAATTTTCACGTAGCACCGGCTGGGCAATTTTCACGTACCGCTGACCCATTCTCTACAAACCCCAGCGCCGGTCCATTCTTCCAAAACCTAGAGCAGTCCATTCCTCTAAAACCTATCGCTGGCTGTGCGCTCCCTTTCCACCTTCCCATGCATGATCCAATGTTCTCCTCCCTTCCCATGCATGATCCGATGTCCAACTCCCTTCTCTTTCTTCCACGTCCCTAACGTTATTTTCTCTTCCTCATACTCCCTGCTCTGCCATCTACAACCAGGCCATCCACCAGTGTCCCAGCCTGTTGCAGCACCACCACCTCTGTCTCCACTCACCAGGCAGCAGCTGGCTTGCTACCTCCTTCCTCTCTCCCCAACCTGGTTGTTGCTCACACCTGATCTTTTCGTCATCTCCCTGGCCAACCATCATCTCTTCCCATTCGGCTGCAACCTCTCGTACCCCCATTTCTCTCGAGCACCTGGTGCGCCACTACCGTATGCAGTCTCTCCCCTGTCTTCACCTCTCACTGCTGTGCACCTACCTCGTAGCCTCACCCACTGCTGCGCAACTCCCCTGCTGCAGTCCCTCTCCAACTCTCAGCCACCAAGCCTTCTCTTCCACAGCTGAATCACTTCCTTTCCCATCACCAGTCATAACCAACAATCGCAACCCCTGTCTTCCACCTCTTCGCAGCCTTTGTTCTCTCATCTCTCAACCTCTCTGATGCCACTTTGCGGCTCCCTCACCTGTGATCCTCTTCTATGCATCTCTGTCCACCTACAAACCAGCCGCATTACCTTCTCATTCTCACCTCTCAATCTCCCTTCTCAATTCTCCTTTTGCTCTCTTCAACAGTCCATCACCTAGTTGCCACCGCCTGCAACCAGGCCTCCCAGTGTTCCCATCTCTCTCGTCCTCTGTCCCCGCGTGCCAGACAGCAGCTGGTTGCCGCCCTTTTCACACCACTTCTTCTATGCAAACAGCTGCTCCACCACTAGCAACTCTCCTGCCTTCTCAGCCACCTGTAGCCAGTTGCTGCTCCCTCTCTCTACCCCATTCCACCCTGCCACCACCGTCAAACCAAGCTCTCCCATCTTCTTCTCCACTTCCACTCGCCTGCAACCAGGCTGCGAACTATCTCCGTCCCTGTCCTTCGCCCTTCTTCTCACGTCTATCTTCATCTCCACCACTCTCGAGCTCCTTCTTCACTCCCACAACCAGTCGCCTCCGCCTCTCCCACATCGTCAATCACAACCTCATTGCTGCGAACTATCTTCACTCCAGTCCCACTTTTGTCCCAGCTCTCCAACTTTCCCGCAGATCTCTCCGCCTTTCCCCAGTCTGTTGCGATCATCACCCTGTTCTCCCTCTCACAAAGAAAAAACCCAATAGTGAGCTTCTCATGTTTCTTTCTCTCTAAACGTCCGAGTGAAATCTGCCCTTTCTTTTCGCCCGTTCTTTCGTCTTGAAGTATTCGTTATCTTCGTTTTCATCCAACCATTTCATTCAAGTAACCCAATGAAACTCTCTCTCTCTAAATTTTAAAAAAACCATACCACAGAAGCTTTCTCTCTCTCTATGTAAGACGTTAACAACCGAACATCCAACTTCAAGTCTCTTTCTCACTCTTAAGTAACTTTTTTGATATATACCATACCCTCTTTCTTCCTCTCACACCATTTTAAAACAAAACCCAATGACGTAACAGTCAAACCTCTCTCTCTCAATCAATTTTTTTTTATTACTTTATTAATTTACTTTATTTTACTCCTTTTACCCACTTACCCTATTTTTATTTTCTTTATTTTATTTATGTCGTTTATTTTATTTTATTCCACTTTATTTTATTTATCCCTTTTTATATTATTTTTATCATCCCATTTTATTTTATTCATTTCATTTATTTTATTTTACCTTACTTTATTTTAATCCATTCATTTACCTTATTCTCTTTACTCTATCTATTTTATTTTAATTTTTTATCTTCTTTATTCTATTTACCTTATTTATTTTATTTTATTTTTCTCACCTCATTCATTTTATTTCATTTTCGTTTATTTCATTGTATTTTATCTTTAATCCATTTATTTTATCCTATCATCCCTTACTCTATTTTTATTCATTTATATCATCTTATTTTATTTTCTTCCATCCCTTTTATTTTATTTACTTCATTTATTTTATTTCACTTCACTTCATGCCATTTTAATCATATCTCACCTGTCCCAAGTCAAATCACACTCAAATTTGGTGAACATGTTCGCCTCGTCCAGACGAGCGTTTTGATATATGGCACGCCTCGTGACGACACCCAAGCACGAACAAAAGCTAAAGAAAAGTTGCTGATCCGTGAAGAAAGTGCAGAAAATTCAGCAGCGTCATGCATCACTCGAGTAGCCAAATCACGCCACTCACGAGCCTGATATACGTGGAACCAATTCCATCTCATCCGTAAGGTCTCGAACTATCTTTGAACCGAACCCCGTACATGATGAACGATCATATTCTGCACACAAACCCGATGAAGTGACTGTAAATTCTGACGTCGAAATTTCAGATTCCGGCCAAATTCCAAACTTGCAAAATCTTCATCCGAGGATGGAATCAAGCAGCGTTTGTTGCCTCGCGATCATGAAGGCATGCTCAGTGTGATCCAGTGAAGAAATCATAGAAAAACATCAAGGAACGAGCTCACTATCGATCCGTAGTTTCAAGATTCATTCAAATTTCAAGTCACATTATCGTGCCTTAAAAACATGATCCATGCTCAAAGTTGGTGTCAAATCGATCGTCATGCCGAGCCCTACAAGAAAACAATCATCTTTCGATCAACTGGGCATCAGAACAACCTCGGATCATCCATGAAAAATCATGCACGTTCTAGGGCAATAGAGGGACTGTTTTGAAAATCTACAAATTTTTTGGAAGAGGCAAATCTGTGATTTTGAACCCTATTTTCTAATTTCCTTTAGTTCAATTAAATCATAATTTCTAGCAATTAAGTTTAATTTTGATCAATCCACCCATGATTGGGGTAAATTCTATAAATACCACGTACCATCATTGTACGCAAGAGGACTCAACCCTTTACAAAAGAGAGAGTTTTTATTGAACAAAGTTTATCTTTCTTCTCATTATTGGGTCATGTTTGGAGAGAGAGAGTGTAAGGTGAGAGAAACTTTTGGATTAGTACCCCTAGGCTCAAGATAAATCTTGTCTCTCTTCTTTTTTCTTTTCTTCTTCTCTCTCTTCCTCTCATTCTTCTTTCTCTTCTCCATTTGGGATCCTCTCAGAGGCCATGCACGGCAGTGGTAGTGTCGTGCATGCCTCTCCTGTAGTCCCACAGGTCGCGCATGGCAATGGCAGCACCATGCGCATGTTTCTTTCTCCTTTTGTTTGTCCATCTCTATCTCCTAGTGAGGCTTACAGACAGCGCTGCTCATCGTCGTTCGCAGACGTATCCTCGACATCTTAGTGAAGAACACAGACGGTGAAACTCGTTGCCGCTCGTAGGGGTCTCCCCCTGTTGCGTGCCTATCGCAGACGATGATGCTTATCGCAGCCCACAAGAGGTCTCGGCAACACCTATCGCCATCCGTGAGCTTCCCTCACACGCTCGATGCCTATCACCATCCATAAGCTTCCCTCGCATGCGTAACGTTCTTCGCTGTCTGTGAGCCTCCTTCGTGCGTTTGGTGCTCATCACCGTTTTCCCTGAGTCCCATGCATGTTGTCATGCACTTCAGGAGAACTATCGCCCCATGCTTCGCAAATGGCTATCGTCGCGTGCTTCATGAGAGGCTATCACTGCCCACACAGGGGCGCACTGCCTTCTTGTGCTGCCAATGGTGATGCCTAGTGTCGTCCATATTCATTGCTCACCCTCTAGCCATGAGCAATAGTGTCTAGCGCCGTCCAAGAGCGGTGACACTGCTACTCCACAATCGTGGGTGGCAATTCCTAGCACCATCGGGACCCTATCTCTTCACCGTTTCGTGCCATCTTTTCATTCTCTTTTCTTCTCACTTGACTGAGGGTTGACTCAGTCTAACACCGTCATATCGGCCTCAGTTTCAAGTAGTATTGTTGTCATGCTGGTCCTGAGTACCATGCCCATCTTGCAACCACTCCGAGTCGGTCACTGTTCGACTATCATGCTAGTCTTGTCCCTTCATCAAGTGTTCTTTTATTTTCGACCTTCATTTGAACCTTCCACTTCATCCCCTTAACTTCTCACAGTCTTAGCCACACGAATGTGCATTGCCCTAAGACAAGGGTGGGCCATTCGGCCCACTTGTCTTGCAAATTAACCATAGTAGTGTCGTGCAGAAAAACAAGGAGATTGCAGATCAAGGGAGGCAATTCTGAACCAGCTAAAGTAGCTAGGAGGCTTTCCGTCGTGATCTAAGAGGGCACTCACACAAGTCAGCCCGAGTTAGTCACAGACCCAGGTGAGGTTGGTCCCCACCTCACATCCAAAATTCCTCTCTCACTAGTTGAATACCTGCCTTTGTTCTTAAATAAAGTTCCCAAAAGAGCGAACTCAAGTCTCTGATTTTTCAAACCCGAGTTATTGTCACCCAATCACCTAGATTCGGGGAGACGAGATCAAGGCACCTAACTAGCTTGACGACTCCACTGAGGACTATTACCCCTTTGTCTGTTTGCTCTTGTTTGATCAGTATCATTTTTTACTTTCTGCATTACTTTCTATGGCACTTGAGTTATTCAACCCATTAATCCGAGTCGAGGACTTTCTTATTCCCGCACTCATGACTGTCCCAGGGAAGCAAACTGTGCAAGCTTGCATCCCTACACTCCTTCTGAGTCGGGACTCACAGTCCGGCTCCCAGGTTCTTTCCTTGGTTGATGCGAGAAGGGACTTAAAGGTCCCTGAGTCCTCGCTACCTCGCCCTGATAGAACCTTCATCAAGGTCCCTTACTTAGTAGCACATCAGCTACCACACACAATACACACCTTGCTACTAATAAGTCCCTTGTCAGTCATATTGCTGGGGTATGCCGGAAGGCTGCCCTTTCCACTGTAGAGAAAGGCAATCAAGTTGCCATCGCTTCTGAGGGTCGCTGCAAGGCTACCCCTCGATCTCCTTCACTATCTTGACCTCTACACGGCACACGGAGATAGAAATCTTAGGGTCTCCACCCCATGCACACGCATAACAGCTCGCGGTCCAACCACTCGAGCCACACTTCGGGACAACTTTCATGCTGCCTCAAACTCATGTTCAAGGCTAAGCCTTCTCAGGCCAAACCCTGCACCCGCCATGCATCCCACAGCTTGGGACAACGTTAGCTCTATGCCACCTCGAACGCATGAGGGTCAACGACTTCGTCCTCGCTCCTAGCACACATAGCTTCACCCTGTGAGAGATGGACTCTTGCCCGGTCTCTCACAGACACAAGCTCGCAGGTCTCAGCCTCTTCAAGTCGAACTTGATCGAGCCTGGGCTAACTCCCAAGTCACCAGGACGGCTAACCTTAAAGGTACACACGCACCAACTTTGCAGGTTCCTCCTCGCTCCCGACTCAGGTGGATTATGAACCAGCTCCTTCCTTTGTCACTCTTCCCTCACCAGGCAAGCACCTTGAGACCTATTACTCAAAGGTTTTCCTTAAGAGTACCATCTTGAGCCAGCCTCAGGTCAGCCGTGCACCCGGGCCTCACAAAGGGACTCGGAGCAGTGGCCTAATGACTGACAAGAGCCTCTAGCCTCCAAAGCAGAAGCTCAAGTTGCCGTATGTCCTTGGACCCCACTCCTTGTTCCAGCTCATAGACACGACCCTTGCATGCTCAAAGAAGGTGGGGCAGTCCAGACCTCAGACTCGGTTATGAAGTGTAGTCTACAACAACCTCAGGATTACGCAAAAGAGGGCCTATAGATCCTGACTAGAGAAACCTCCAAGGTCGCTGAGGTCACTACTCTCGGTGACCTCCTACTTGGTAATCCCTTTTCCCCTCTCCAAACTCCAGAACCCGAGCAAATCCAAGAGCATTGCTCGGTGATCACTGCCCAGAAACCACGGTCCCAAGGCTGTCGAGAACCGATCCTCACAAGATCGGCATACCAAGCTCGAGTCCAATCGGGGCAAGCTGATTCCCTGCAGACTGACTTACCACGCACGACTCGCCAACTTCGGCAGTCCACTGCGCCACCTGGATCTGACCTTCTAGAAGAAACAGTTAGTTTCATGGTGATCAATGGTCTGGATGACGCCCAAGAAGAGCGAATGAACCAGTTCGAGGTAATGGTGCAATCCATCCTCGAGAAGATGGAACGCCTAGAAGCCTCCAGGTCCCCTTCTTCTCACCATGAGACCGATTCCTCGACTGGTGAGGACACAGTTCCCAGGCAAACTCCCCCACCGGCCTCCCAAGATAGCTCTGCCTCCTGCAGGATCTTCCAAACCGACATAGATGCCAAGGCGGCCCATAGCCTCAAGAACAAGGTCTCAGGTATGCAAGAGGCCTCGCTCTATCAGAAGTCATACCCTTTGTACATTGACTAGGTGTCGTTTCCCTGAAACTACCAAAAAGGGAAGCTCCCCCTGTTCAATGGTACTATGCACCTCACCAGCATACTGCCGACTTCCAAGCAGCTTGTAGGGAGATGGCAACTGACAGATGACTTCTCCTCTGTCAGTTCGTCGAGACTCTTGAAGGGCCAGCATTCTAGTGGCATGCTCGGTTGCCCCCAAACTCGGTGAGCGCGTGGCAAGAAATGGAGTAGTTGTTTTACCAATGCCTCTATGAAGTCCAAAGGAATGTGGAAACCATTGAGCTCCTCATGTTGAATCAGGACCCTGGTGAGGCGGTTGACAAATTCATCTCATAATGGAGGCAGCTAGCAACCGTTCATGCCTCTCCCATGACCGAAAAAGTAGTCGTCCAGACTTGCATATGAAACATGCTTCCTGAGATCACCCTGCATGTCGAGGCCTCCAATCCACCCTCCATGTCAGAGCTCATCTCTAAGGCTATTTGTATCGAGGGATTGTCCAAGCATCATGGTGGCTCTCGTTAGTAACCCTCTAGTTCGAAATCTCGCTCCAACAGTCGGGGCAATCAACAAAAAGTGGTGATCAGGGCGGTTGTCACCATGACTGACACCAAGAACACCATCCCTAAAACCCTAGACCCCTCCAAGGCACAAACGCCTCAGGTTGGGGGTAAGCAGCAATCCAACAATAAGGTCCCGCCTCCTAAAAATGCTAGCTAAAATGACTTTTAGACTCAGCATCAGAATATGGTTTACCCCTTCGACAAGGAGTGGACTCCTGCACTGCTTCGACTACTGTTAAAACAAACATGATCCAGCTACCGGAGGTCAACACCACAAAGTCGGCTGGGCAGGAGACGAATGAGAGGTACTGCACCTATCATAAGAAAGTAGGCCACCCCACCCATGACTGCTATAAGCTTAATGACACTATCGAAGCCCTTATTAACAAGGGTCAGATAAAGCTCGAAGAGTTAAAGAAAACATTCGGGGCAATTGAGGCCTCCTACATAGTGACGATCAATGAGGATGAGGGAGCACCCGCTATCCTCCGGGCACTATTTTCTATAATGCTAGAAGACGGACACATCACACCGAAGCCGACAAGGTATCCTAAGTTCCTGTCTCCAGGAACAGTGCAAATGCATTGGCTTCCACCTAATACAAGGCCATGACATGAGCAAATGCACTGGCTTCCATGAACACTTGGCAAAGAAGATGCAGCAATGTCAGGAACCTCATGGTATCCCAGAAGGGCGCTCTCAAGTCCCTCTTCCACCAGTGCAAGATGCAAGCCCTGGGAAGCACTGATCAGACCCTTTGCATGCCCTCATCGAGGCAATGCTCCAACAAGGTCTCATCACTCCTAAGCACGCCAGACAGCCTAAGCGCCTTGCCCAGGGCACGAAAAACCTCTAGTGCCCATATCACCAAATATGGGGCCACGAGCTGAAGGAATGCTCTGGGTTGAAAGTTGTAGTCGCAAAGAAGGTCCAAGAATTCCACATCGTTTACGCGGTCCTTCTGGAACACTTCCAAGCCGTCTCTCCCATTTGAGAGGACTATAGGCCCCTCATGAGCATATACCGGACCTTTCAGAGCCCTCGACCTCTCAGCCTGGTAAAGTCTACCATGGCCGAAGTAGGCTTAAATCTTTGAAGCATGAGGCAATCCACCAAGCTAGGACTACTCACCAACCCAATGGGGCAAACCAAACACTTCCCCAGGGGCCCAGAAGGAGACAATGAGCACTCAAGTCCACCCACCGAAGGAATCCCATCCCTCAGCCACCAGTTGTGGAAGAATTCCTCAGGCCTCTTCCTCCACTGCCAACTTTACAGGATTTCATCTCAGGCGCAGTGCGCCTTATCTTGTTGTCCAATCAGATGGACATCCTTGAGTCGTCAGTCGTCCAATATGGGTGACGACGCTAAAAGCACCCCACAATTGTCAAAGCTGAGGCAAGACCTAAAATACCCCTTGCACACGTCTAATTCTGGTGACGACGTAAAAAGCTGCCCGGAACATTCTAACTCTTCTTCTCCTCCCTCCTCTTCTATTTCCTCCACAAGTACAAGTCGACAGTGTCCAGACTTCGACACTCTAAATAGCTAGCTCAGAGGCACCAGCCTCAGCTGGTCGCAGTAAAAGTGCCTCAAAGAGATGTTGGCCCAGGCCCTGTCAACAGAAGCTAAGATCGAGCCACTCTCAAGGTCCTATTCCAAAGCGGCCTCCCACATGGTGCAGATCTTGGAAGTACCATCCAGCACGGGGCAAATGAACCTGAGGCCAAGAAAGAAGCTACAACCCACACCTCAAAAGCTCAAGGTCCTCAAGTTTCGTAATCCTTAACTTTTCCCTAAGGCTCAACCTCAAACCTCTACATCCTTAATACAAATACCTATTGCCACCCCATTAACCCAAACTGCATCGGTTGAACAGCAAAGTCAGCCAGTGTCTTAAACCAAAACTTAACCAAAACCTGTTCCTGAGCCTACCCTACCACCTACACCAGTGACGAGATCAGGAACACAAAAGACTAATGAGGATAAAGTGAAATATGATGTAATTGGTCACTTGAGAAAGCTTCCATCCCTTCTAAGTATATATGATGCCCTTCTGCTATCTAGAGACTATCATATGGCCTTGGTGTAAACTCTTTCTAACCTAGAGGTATACGAGACTGAAGTGGAGCCTATTGAGGTTGACCCAGCCATCCTGAGCGAGTGCTTGGCAATCTCCTTTTCCGAAGACGACCTTCAGTTGGGAGGAAAATTCCACAATCGCCCCCTCTTTGTGAATGGTGAGCTACACACCTTCCCTATCAACCGGATCTTGCTGGATAGAGGGTCAGTAGTCAACTTGATCCCAAGAAGGATCCTCACCCGATTGGGATTAGGATCTGATGACCTCACTCCTACCCACATCACTGTGTAAGGGTTCAACCAATCAAGGGAAAAGCCAGCTGGCGCAATGTGTCTTTGCCTCAAGATCGGTGACCTCAACGATTATGCTTAGTTTCATCTGATCGACACCGATACATCTTACAATGTCCTCCTCGGCTGCCCTTGGCTTCATGATCAGGGGGTGGTTCCTTCCACACTCCACCAATGCTTCAAGTATAGTCGAGATGGGAGACAACACACGGTCTATGCTGACAAACGATTGTTCCTTGTAGTTGAAACTCATTGTGCTGACGTTAAGTATTATTTCATAGACCTTACAGCACAAGAAAAGTCAAAGGATGATGATTGGAAGCATGTGAGAGAGACAAGACCCTCGTCTCATGATGACACTGAAGATCTGGGATGAATGATTACATATATGTTTAAAGAGGAGGAAAGGCAAGGCAAAATCCTCCCTTTGACTCCTATCTGCCCAAGTATACCTTGTCACCTCTTCGAGGTCATGTTGCCTTCTCCCCAAGACAAAGCTCCCCTCTACCTCTCCTTCTAATCTATCGGAACAAAATGGAAAGCTAGAAGCAACTCCTGAGACTGAGGAATCCCTGGAGGTAGACCTTCTAACACCGAGGGTTACCTATATGCCAGACCAGCAAAAGGCTCTGCAAGTCCCCATCACTCTTTTAGAAGCAGAATTGGCACACCAACCATAGGGAGGGTACTCCAAATTCCATCCTCCTGGAGCAAGGGGATCATCAGTAGTCAAGAGAAGGTCTTACATCTCTCAAGGGCTCTCGAAGAGGTACTGGCCGATAAGAGGCAGTCCTCTGGCTCTCAGGAACAAGACCCCATGGCACAACTAAGAAGCGAGGTCTGTAGCCTGCAGAATCAGTTGGAGATTATGCGCGTCGCTTCAAAGCCCTTGAAGGAGTTTGTCCTTGGGACTAAGACTTATGACGAGCTCCAAAGCAATGCACCTGGAATAGAAGCAAATACTCTCCTAGATTGGAGTATTTACAGTAAACAGGCTCACAAAATCATGAGAGCCATGAATTATGAACCCATGTCCAATCAAACACCCAGGGGTGAGGAAGCAGCTGCTCCCCCATTCGAGGTCATTGAAGCCACAACAGGCTGCCGTAAGACGAAGCAAGGAGTGGGCTTTTCTTTTTCGTCTCAAATTATGAAAGGGCGAAAGCAATAAAATAGAAAAAAAAGGAAAATAAGAGACATAAATTGCATTGAAAAAGACAAGAACTATTTCATTCATCAAAAGTGTCATTTTTTTACAATAAAGAGTAAAATAAAAAGAAGATGCTATAAAAAATGGTCAAAGATCTCATTGACCCTCCCCTTGCACTCATCAACTAAGGCTCTCGCTGGCTCGATGCCCACTCTCTATTCAGCCACCAGCCCAGCCTCGTACTCCACTAGGGCTAGCTGCTTGCCCAAGGAATACTCGAGATCCAGCAGCTTTTGGCCCAGTTCCTTATATTCGGCCTCCCAAACTGTCGTCTCCTCCTCCAACCTGGCAAGCTCTTGTGCCCATTTAGCAATCTTTTCCTTCAGGGTCTGCACCTTGTTATGGCACGTGACGGCCTTCTCAGCAAGAGCAGACTTCTGAGAGACAATAACTTCCATCTCCCACCCTGGACCTCTACCACTTCCCAGTTCTGTGCTAGGGAAGCCTCCAATGACTCTAGTTGTAAGACCTCTAAACACGTTGCGGCCTTTTCTGCCTATTGGGCCTTCATTCTCCATTCTCCAGCTCATTGGCAACGCTGTCAAAGTAAGGGAGAACTTCAGGCGCACCCCCTAAGGCTATCCCTCTCAATTGTGGGATCATTGTTCCAAGCTCTTCAAGAGACAGCTCCTTCAGCTTCTGGAGGCTCTTTCGACGCATCTCAAAAATGGCGCCTGGCAACCCGATGAAAGTGGGCCTAGGTGGTACAGTAGGGGCGACCATAATAGGAGGAACCCCAGCCGCAGTTAAGGCCTCTGGCTCCCCAGATCTAGGGGCAACCTCAGGCTGCTCCAGTACCTCCGCAACTGCTCTCTCGCTCAGATCCCTTGTCATGACTGCTTTGGGCTCGACCCTTTTAGGCTTAGATGCCATAGCTTCACCCTCTGCAAGCTTCACAACCTCAGCTCCCCGCCTGGAGCTACTATCTCAGTCTCAGGCTGTACCACGGTAGCTTCCTCTCTGGGGGCAGCGATCCCTCCCTATGTCCCCTCTTCTCAAACAGCCATCCCCACCTCGACAGGTTCAACACTTTCTCCCTCTCCTTCTTCACCCTTGTCTTCGACGGCGACCATTTCAGCTATAGGCTCTCCCATGAGGTCTACCTCCTCCATAAGTACGGGTGCCACCTTTGAACCCTCCAAGCCTGATCCCTGAGGGTGTCCTGCCTCTCCTTCCCCTACAGCTGCATCACCTGGGGGAGTAACTTCCTGCTGCTCAGGTGGTCCCTCTTCAGGGCCTAGGGCTCCAGCCACTTCTATGATTACAAGCTCTATAGGGATTTCCCTTCCCTCGAAAGGAATAGTACTTCCAGAGCACCTGAGGCCCTCTCTGCCTACACCACCTCATCAAGGCCAGCATCCTCAGCCTCGTTCACCTCCATCGGGACTGGGCCCTCCCCTTCAGCCACGACAATCACTTCCTAGTCCGAAGCAATCTCGATCAAGGCAGTAGGATCAAAGGCACCGGCTCTTGCCTCTGAAGGGCCAGGGGTAGGTTCGGGTGAAGGAGAAGGCAAATCCTCAAAAGCAGAGGGCGATGCAGAAATAGCAGGAGACATACAACCCTTTGAAGAGGCCGAGGAAGAGGAGCCATCTTCTGACTCGCGGACCAATGGGATCTTACACCCTTTGTGATTCGAAGCCTTGGCTACTTTCTTAGCCGAAGTGTGGGAAGCTACTGGGGTAGACCTCTTCCTCTTCTTTCCTCTCTCCTGCTCAGGTGCAGTGACTTTCGAGGTGCCTGATTTGGATGAACTGGTGGCTAGCTTGCTATGCGAGCCACTCCCAATCAACTCATTCTTGGACCGGACGCCCTTTGTAACCCGGGACCTTGCGGCCTTCCTTCCATTTGAAAATGTCAGAGAGGTTGTAAAAAATGCTCTTTGTCTTGTTCTCCATATTGAGGAGCCACAACAAAAACTTGTCTACGGTAGTATGGAGAGGCCGCCCGATCGTGCGTCAGTGATGGGGGAAGCCTAGGGTAAAGATTTCGGCTATAGGAGGGGTCATTGCCATTTTCCATTGCCTTGTATCTTGGCTCCATCAGCCACTCTTCCATTTTCAAGGGTGGTCCACTTCCTAAAGAATTTTCCTTTGCCTCATCTTATTTGTTATTAACAAAAAGGATTCCCAATTTATTTTTCTTAAGAAAATACCTAAGTTTATTTTAATTACCAAATAGTACCTCAAATTATTTTTCTTTACGTCATTTTATTTTTTATTAACATAAAGGAATCTCGATTTATTTTTCGTAAGCAAAATACCTCAATTTATTTTAATTACCAAAAGGTACCTGAATTCAATTTATTACCAAATAATACCTCCAATTATTTTTCTTTACTTCATTTTATTCTTTATTTTTCAAAATTACCCAATTTTGTTTTACACCAAAAAATACCTCATTTTAATTTCTACTACCAAAACTACCTCAATTTACTTTTTTACAGAAAAAATACCTCACTTTATCTTAATTACCAAAAGGTCTCAATTTATTTATTTTCCCCAAAAAAGATCTCATATTATTTTTCTTTCACTCATTCTATTATTTTTTTTATCAAAATTTATAGTTTTGCCAAAAAAATGCCTCAATTTTGTTTTTCTTTTCCTCGTTTTATTTTTTATAAGCAAAAATTACCTCAATTTTATTTTTACCAAAAAACAATACCTTAAATTATATATATACCTTTATTTATTTTTTATTACATAAAATGGTACCTCAATTTATGTTTCTTACCAAAAAATACCGTAAATTATTATTTTTACCTCATTTTATTTTTTAATATCGAAATGTACTCCCAATTTAATATTTTTACCAAAAACTACCTCATATTATTTTTCTTTTTCAAAGACTTTTTTTATACTAAAAAATTACCAAAATTTATTTGTTTACTAATGAAAATCTCAATTTTTTTTCTTTACCTCATTTTATTTTTTATTACCAAAAAGTGCATCAATTTATTTTTTTTACAAAAACACACCTCAAGTAGTTCTTCTAGACCTCTTTTATTTTTTACTACCAATAAGTGCCTAAATTTATTTTTTCAATCGAAAACTACCTTTAAAGTTTTTACCTCATTTTATTGCTATTACCAAAAAATATCTCAATTTATTTTTTTTATTTTTACCAACGAAATATCAAAATTGTTTTTTTACTTTACATCATTTTATTTTTTATTACCGAAAAGTACCCTAATTTCTTTTTCATACAAAAACTAACTCATTTTATTTTAATTACCAAAAGGTACCCGAATTTAATTTTTCAAAGTAAATACTTCAAGTTATTTTGTTTTACGTCATTACGTATGATTTATTTTTCATAAGAAAAACACTTCCATTTATTTTAAAGAGCAAAGAGTACCATAATTTATTATTTTACCAAAAAATAAGTAAAAGTTTATGTCTTTGACTCATTTTATTTTTTATTACCAAATTGTATCTCAATATTTTTTTTTTACCATAAAATACCTCAAAGGTTTTTTCTTTAGCTGATTTTTAATTTCAAAATGCACATCAATTTATTTTTCAAACTAAAAATACCTGCTTTTATTTTAATTACCGAAGAATTCCACAATTTATGTTTTACAAAAAAAAGCCTCTAATTAATTTTCTTTACTACTTTTTATTTTTAATTTCCAAAAATGCACCTCATATGATTTTTCAAATGAAAAATACCTCTGTGTATTTTAATTACCAAAGAGTGCCTCAATTTATTTTAGCTCCAAAAAATACCTTAAATTATTTTTCTTTCCCCCATTTTATTTTCTATTAAAAAAAATACTCCAATTTATTTTCCAACCGAAAAGTACCTCAAATTGTTTTCCATTACATCATTTTATTTTTTATTACATAAAAGTAACATACCTGAGCATTTTTTTTATTTCCCAAAAGTACCTCAACTTATTCTTTTGTTAAAACAAATACTTCAAATTAGTTTCTCGTGCCTCATTTTATTCAATTTAAATTTCCCATAAAAAATAACTCAGTTTATTTTAATTACCAAAAAGTAAATCAATGTATTTATTTTACACGTAAATATCTCATGTTAATTTTCTTTTTCCCTTTTTCTTTTTTATCACCAAAAAGTACCCTATTTGTATTTTTGCCAAAAAAAATCACCACAAAGTATTTTCCTTTGCCTCATCTTATTTTTTATTAACAAAAAGGATTCCCAATTTATTTTTTGTAAGAAAATACCTAAGTCTATTTTAATTACTAAATAGTACCTCAAATTATTTTTCTTTACGTCATTTTCTTTTTTATTAACAAAAAGGAATCTAGATTTATTTTTTTTAAGAAAAACACCTCAATTTATTTTAATTACCAAAAGGTACCGGAATTCAATTTCTTACCAAATAATATCTCCAATTATTTTTCTTTACTTCATTTTATTATTTTTTTTTTCAAAATTACCCCAACTTGTTTTTCACAAAAAAAATATCTCATTTTATTTTCCAATACCAAAACTACCTCAATTTACTTTTTTACAGAAAAAAATACGTCACTTTATCTTAATTACCAAAAGGTACCTCAATTTAATTATTTCCCGAAAAAAGATCTCATATTATTTTTCTTTCATCATTCTATTAATTTTTTATCAAAATTTACAGTATTGCCAAAAAAATCCCTCAATTTGTCTTTCTTTTACTCGTTTTATTTTTTATAAGCAAAAGTTACCTCAATTTGTATTTTTACCAAAAAACAGTACATTCAATTATATTTATACCTTAATTTATTTTTTATTTCCTAAAATGGTACCTCAACTTATGTTTTTTACCAAAAAATACCGTAAATTATTACTTTTACCTCATTTTATTTTTTAATATCCAAATGTACCCCAATTTAATTTTTTTACAAAAAAATACCTCATATTATTTTTCTTTTTCCCACACTCTTTTTATATTAAAAAATTTCCCAAATTTATTTGTTTGTCAAAGAAAATCTCAAATTTTTTTTTGACCTCATTTTATTTTTTATTACCAGATAGTGCACCAATTTATTTTTTTTACAAAAACACACCTCAAGTAGTTCTTCTAGACCTCAGTTATTTTTTACTACAAAAACGTGCCTAAATTTATTTTTTTAATCGAAAACTAGCTTTAAAGTTTTACCTCATTTTATTGCTATTACCAAAAAGTACCTCAATTTATTTTTTTTATTTTTACCAACGAAATACCGCAATTGTTTTTTTACTTTACATCATTTTATTTTTTATTACCGAAAAGTACCCTAATATCTTTTTCATACAAAAACTAACTCAGTTTATTTTAATTACCAAAAGATACCTGAATTTAAATTTTCAAAGAAAATACTTCAAGTTTTTTTTTTTTACCTCATTACGTATGATTTATTTTTCATACGAAAAACACTTCCGTTTATTTTAAAGAGCAAAAGTACCACAATTTATTAATTTTCCAAAAAATAAGTAAAATTTTATTTTTTTAACTCATTTTATTTTTTATTACCAAATTGCATCTCAATATATTTTTTTTACCAAAAACTTCCTCAAAGTTATTTTCTTTAGCTGATTTTTAATTTCAAAATGCACATTAATTTATTTTTCAAACGAAAAATACCTGCGTTTATTTTAATTACCGAAGAATTCCACAATTTATATTTTACAAAAAAAGCCTCTAATTAATTTTCTTTACTACGTCTTATTTTTAATTTCCAACAAAGTACCTCAATTGATTTTTCAAATGAAAAATACCTTTGAGTATTTTAATTACCAAAGAGTGCCTCAATTTATTTCATCGCCAAAAAATACCTTAAACTAGTTTTCTTTGCCCCAAAAAAATACCCCAATTTATTTTTCAACCGAAAAGTACCTCAAATTGTTTTCCTTTACATCATTTTATTTTTTATTTCATAAAAGTAACATACCTGAGCATTTTTTTTATTCCCAAAGGGTACCTCAATTTATTTTTTCACAAAAAAATCCTCAAATTAGTTTTCTTTAGCTTATTTTATTTTCTATTACCAAAAAGTACCTCAACTTATTCTTTTGCCAAAACAAATACTTCAAATTAGTTTCTCGTGCCTCAATTTATTCAATTTAATTTTCCTATAAAAATAACTCAGTTTATTTTAATTACCAAAGAGTAAATCAATGTATTTATTTTACATGTAAATATCTCATGTTAATTTTCTTTGCCTCTTTTTCTTTTTTATTACCAAAAGGTACCCTCTTTGTTTTTTCTCCAAAAAAAACACCACAAAGTATTTTCCTTTGCCTCATCTTATTTTTTATTAACAAAAAGGATTCCCAATTTATTTTTTGTAAGAAAATACCTCAGTTTATTTCAATTACAAAATGGTACCTCAAAATATTTTTCTTTACGTCATTTTCTTATTTATTAACAAAAAGGAATCTCGATTTATTTTTCATAAGAAAAATACCTCAATTTATTTTAATTACCAAAAGGTACCTGAATTCAATTTCTTACCAAATAAAGCCTCCAATTATTTTTCTTCACTTCATTTTATTCTTTATTTTTCAAAATTACCCAATTTGTTTTTCACCAAAAAATACCTCATTTTA
This sequence comes from Amborella trichopoda, assembly GCF_000471905.2. The sequence continues at coordinate 210,592 of NW_006499799.1, forward strand.
TTTTCTACTACCAAACCTACCTCAATTTACTTTTTTACAAAAAAAAATACCTCACTTTATCTTAATTACCAAAAGGTCTCAATTTATTTATTTTCCCCAAAAAAGATCTCATATTGGTTTTCATTCACTCATTCTATTATTTTTTTTATCAAAATTTATAGTTTTGCCAAAAAAATGCCTCAATTTATTTTTCTTTTCCTCGTTTTATTTTTTATAAGCAAAAGTTTCCTCAATTTGTATTTTTACCAAAAAACAGTACATTAAATTATATTTATACATTAATTTATTTTTTATTACATAAAATGGTAACTCAATTTATGTTTTTTATCAGAAAATACCGTAAATTGTTATTTTTACCTCATTTTATTTTTTAATATCCAAATGTACCCCAATTTAAGTTTTTTACCAGAAAATACCTCATGTTATTTTTCTTTTTCTCAGACTTTTTTTTATACTAAAAAATTACCCAAATTTATTTGTTTACCAAAGAAAATCTCAATTTTTTTTCTTTACCTCATTTTAGTTTTTATCTAGAAAGTGCACGAATTTATTTTTTTTTTTACAAAAAACACACTTCAAGTAGTTCTTCTAGACGTCTTTTATTTTTTTACTACCAATAAGTGCCTAAATTTATTTTTTCAATCGAAAGCTACCTTTAAAGTTTTTACCTCATTTTATTGTTATTATCAAAAAGTAACTCAATTTATTTTTTTTATTTCTACCATTGAAATACCACAATTGTTTTTTTACTTTACATTATTTTATTTTTCATTACCAAAAAGTACCCTAATTTCTGTTTCATACAAAAACTAACTCATTTTATTTTAATTACCAAAAGGTACCTGAATTTAATTTTTCAAGGAAAATACTTCACGTTATTTTTTTTTACCTCATTACGTATGATTTATTTTTCATACGAAAACACTTCCATTTATTTTAAAGAGCAAAGAGTACCACAATTTATTATTTTACCAAAAAATAAGTAAAATTTTATTTCTTTGATTCATTTTATTTTTTATTACCAAATTGTAATCTCAATCTATTTTTTTTACCAAAAACTACCTCAAAGTTTTTTTCTTTAGCTGATTTTTAATTTCAAAATGCACATCAATTTATTTTTCAAACGAGAAATACCTACGTTTATTTTAGTTACTGAAGAATTCCACAATTTATATTTTACAAGAAAAAGCCTCTAATTAATTTTCTTTACAACGTTTTATTTTTAATTTCGAAAAAAGCACCTCAATTGATTTTTCAAACGAAAAATACCTTTGTGTATTTTAATTACCAAAGAGTGCCTCAATTTATTACATCGCCAAAAAATACCTTAAATTATTTTTCTTTGCCCCATTTTATTTTCTATTACAAAAAAATACCCCAATTTATTTTTCAACCGAAAAGTACCTCAAATTTTTTTCCTTTACATCATTTTATTTTTTATTACATAAAAGTAACATACCTGAGCATTTTTTTTATTCCTAAAGGGTACCTCAATTTATTTTTTCACAAAAAAATCCTCAAATTAGTTTTCTTTTGCTTATTTTATTTTTTATTACCAAAAAGTACTCAACTTATTCTTTTGCCAAAACGAATACTTCAAATTAGTTTCTCGTGCCTCGTTTTATTTAATTTAATTTTTCTATAAAAAATAACTCAGTTTATTTTAATTACCAAAGAGTAAATCAATGTATTTATTTTACATGTAAATATCTCATGTTAATTTTCTTTGCCTCTTTTTCTTTTTTATTACCAAAAAGTACCCTATTGCCCAAAAAAACACCACAAAGTATTTTCCTTTGCCTCATCTTATTTTTTATTAACAAAAAGGATTCCCAATTTATTTTTTATAAAAAAATACCTAAGTTTATTTTAATTACCAAATAGTACGTCAAATTTTTTTTCTTTACGTCATTTTCTTTTTTATTAACGAAAAGGAATCGCGCTTTATTACCAAGAAGTGCCTAAATTTATTTTTTTAATCAAAAACCACCTTTAAAGTATTTACCTCATTTTATAGTTATTACCAAAAAGTATCTCATTTTATTTTTTTTATTTTTGCCAACAAAATACAGCAATGTTTTTTTACTTTACGTCAATTAATTTTTGATTACCGAAATGTACCCTAATTTCTTTTTCATACAAAAACTACCTCATTTTATTTTAATTATCAAAAAGTACCTGAATTTAATTTTTGCCTAGAAAATACTTCAAGTTATTTTTCTTTACCTCATTTTATTTTTTATTGCCAAAACATACCTCAAATTTTTTTTCATAAGGAAAACACCTCCAACTTCATTTTATTCTTCATTTTTAAAAAGTACCCCAATTGTTTTGCCACCAAAAAATAACTCATTTTATTTTCTATTACCAAAACTACTTCAATTTCCTTTTTTACCAAAAAATTACCTCACTTGGTTTTAATTACTGAAAGGTACCTCAATTTCTTTATTTTCCCCAAAAGAAAAAACCTCATATTATTTATCTTTAACTCATTCTATTTTTTTTATCTGAATTTATAGTTTTGCCAAAAAAAATACCCCAGTTTATTTATCATTTCCTCGTTTTATTTTTTATAAGCAAAAATCAACCCAATTTGTATTTTTGCATAAAAATAAATCAATAAAAAATAAATTATTTTCATACCTTACTTCATTTTATTTTACAAACAAGTACCTATACCAAGTTGTTTTTGGAAAAATACCTCAAATTATTATTTTTACCTTTATTTTATTTGTTATTATCCAAATCTATCCCAATTTTAGTTTTTTTTACCGAAAAATAGCTCATATTATTTTTAGTTTTACCAAATTATTTTGTAATAAAAAATTACCCCAATTTATTTGTCCACCAAAAAATATCTGAATTTTTTTTCTTTACTTCATTTTTTTTTATTACAAAAAAGAGCATCAATTTATTTGTTTTTTTAAAAAAAAAACACCTCAGATAGTTCTTCTAGACCTCATTTTATTTTTTATTACCAAGAAGTGCTTGAATTTATTTTTTTTTCAGAAAGATACCTTATAGGTTTTTACCTCACTTTATCGTTATTACCCGAAATTACTTCAATTTATTTAATTTTCTTGAAAAAAATATCACCGCAATTTTTTTTTTACTTTAGGCCATTTTATGTTTTGTTACCTAAAAGTACCCTAATTTCTTTTTATTCAAAAAATACGGTATTTTATATTATCTACCAAAAGTACCAGAATTTAATTTTTACCAGTAAATACTTCACGTTGTTTTTTTTAACCTCATTTTATTTATTATTACCGAAACATACCTTAATATATTTTTCCCACGGAAAACATCTGCATTTATTTTAAAGAGCAAAGAGTGCCATAATTTATTCTTTTACAAAAAAATAAGTAAAATTTTATTTCTTTGACTCATTTTATTTTCTTTTACCAAAATGTATCTCAATAAAAAATACCTCAAAGTTTTTTCTTTACTTCATTTTTTTCTTTCAAAAAGCACATCATTTTATTTTTCAAATGAAAAATACCTGCGTTTATTTTAATTACGAAAGAGTGCCACAATTTAAATTTTACCAAAAAAGGCCTCTAACTGTTTTTCTTGTCTACATTTTATTTTAAATTACCAAAAAAGCACCTTAATTGATTTTTGCAAAGGAAAATAGCTTTGTGCATTTTAATTACCAAAGAGTGTCTCAATTTATTTTATCACCAAAAAGTACCTTAAATGATTTACCTTTGCCTCATTTTATTTTATATTACAAAAAAATAACCCAATTTATTTTTTAACCGAAAAAAGCAGCAAATTATTTTCCATTACCTCATTTTATTTTTTATTACCAAAAATTAACCCATTTTATTTTTATATAAAAATAATTACATTTTTTAAATTCCCAAAGGGTACCCGAATTTCTTTTTTTACAGAAAAATCCGCAAATTAGTTTTCTTTAGCTTATTTTATTTTTATTACTAGAGAGTACCACAACTTATTCTTTTGCCAAGAAAAATACTTCAAATTAGTTTCCCGTACCTCATTTTTTTTCAATTTAATTTTACTACAAAAAATAACTTGGTTTATTTTAATTACCAAAAAGTAAATCAATGTATTTAGTTTACATGAGAATATCCCAAGTGGTTTTTCTTTGCCTCTCTTTCTTTTTTATTACCAAAAAGTACCCTATTTGTATTTTTGCAAAAAAAACACCTCTAAGTATTTTTCTTTGTCTCATTTTATTTTTTGTGAACAAAAAGGAATCCCAATTTACTTTTCATTCGAAAGATACCTCAGTTTATTTTAATTACCAAATAGTACCTCAAACTATTTTTCTTTTTCCTCATTTTATTTTTTATTAACAAAAAGGAATCCCAATTTATTTTTTGTAAGAAAAATACCTCAGTTTATTTTAGTTAGCAAAGGTACATGAATTTAATTTTTTACCAAATAATGCCTCCAATTATTTTTCTTTACTTCATTTTATTCTTCATTTTTAAAAAGTACCTCAATTAGTTTTTCACCAAAAAATACCTCGTTTTATTTTCTATTACCAAAACTACCTCAATTTACTTTTTTACCAAAAAAATACCTCATTTGGTTTTAATTACCGAAAGGTACCTCAATTTATTTATTTTCCCCAAAAGAAAAAACCAAATAATATTTATCTTTAACTCATTCTATTTGTTTTATCTGAATTTATAGTTTTGCCAAAAAAAATACCTAAATTTATTTATCTTTTCCTCGTTTTCTTTTTTATAAGCGCAAATTACCCCAATTTGTAATTTTGCAAATAAATATATAAATAAATTATTTTCGTACCTTACTTTTATTTATTTTACAAAAAGGTACCTCTATTTAGCTTTTTTTAAAAAAATACCTCGAATTATTATTTTTACCTTTATTTTATTTGTTATTATCCAAATGTATCCCAATTTAAGTTTTTTTTACTGAACAATAGCTTTTTTTTACCAAATTATTTTGTAATAAAAAATTACCCCTATTTATTTGTCTACCAAAAAATATGTCAATTTTTTTTCTTTACCTTATTTTATTTTTTATTACAAAATAGAACATCAATTTATTTGTCTTTTACAAAAAAAACACCTCAGATAGTTCTTCTAGACCTCATTTTTTTTTTTATCATTAACAAGTGCCTGAATTTATTTTTTTTTCGAAAGATAGCTTTAAGGTTTTTACCTCACTTTATTGTAATTTCAAGAAATTACCTCAATTTATTTAATTTTCTTGAAAAAAATATTACCACAATTTTTTTTTTACTTTAGGTCATTTTAATTTTTGTTACAAAAAAGTACCCTAATTTCTCTTTTATTCAAAAAATACCGCATTTTATTTTATCTACCAATAGGTACCATAATTTAATTTTTACCAGTAAATACTTCAAGTTGTTTTTTTTTACCTCATTTTATTTATTATTATCGAAACATACCTTAATTCATTTTTCCCACGGAAAACATCTGAGTTTATTTTAAAGAGCAAAGAGTGCAATAATTTATTCTTTTACCAAAAAAAAGTAAAATTTTATTTCTTTGGCTGCTTTGATTTTCTGTTACCAAAATGTATCTCAATAAAAAATACCTCAAATTTTTTTCTTTACTTCATTTTTTATTTCAAAAAACGCATCATTTTATTTTTCAAATAAAAAATACTTGCATTTATTTTAATTACAAAAGGGTGCCACAATTTATATTTTACCAAAAAAGACCTCTAACTGTTTTTCTTATCTACGTTTTATTTTTAATTACCAAAAGAGCACATCAATTGATTTTTCAAATGGAAAATACCTTTGTGCATTTTAAATACCAAAGTGTGTCTCAATTTATTTTATAACCAAAACGTACCTTAAATGATTTTCCTATACTTCATTTTATTTTCTATTACAAAAAAATAACCCAATTTAGTTTTTAACTGAAAAATGTAGCAAATTATTTTCCATTACCTCATTTTATTTTTTATTACCAAAAATTAACCCATTTTATTTTTATATAAAAATACTTGAGTTTTTTTTAATTCCCAAAGGGTACCAGAATTTTATTCTTTTACCAAAAAATAAGTAAAATTTTATCTCTTTGACTCCTTTGATTTTCTGTTACCAAAATGTATCTCAATAAAAAA
>NW_006499799.1:229593-266418 GCF_000471905.2 Amborella trichopoda
AATCATCTGCATTTATTTTAAAGTGCAAAGAGTGACATAATTTATTCTATTACCAAAATATATAAACTCAGGAAAAAACCTTTAAGGTATCTTTCGGAAAAAAAAAAAATTCAGGCACTCGTCGGTAATAAAAAATAAAGTGAGTTCTAAAAGAACTATGTGAGGTGTTTTTTTTGTAAAAAACAAATAAATTGATGCACTTTTTATTAATAAAAAGCAAAATGAGGTAAAGAAAAAAAATGAGATATTTTTTGGTAGACAAATAAATTAGGGTAATTTTTTGTTACAAAATAATTTTGTAAAAATAAAAATAATATGAGGTATTGTTCGGTAAAAAAACTGAAACTGGGATACATTTGGATAATAACAAACAAAATAAAGGTAAAAATAATATTTTGCGGTATTATATCGAAAAAAAACTTGGTAGAGGTACTTTTTTGTAAAATAAAATAAAGTAAGATATGGAAATAATTTATTTATATTTTACCAAAAAGACCTCTAACTGTTTTTCTTTTCTACGTTTTATTTTTAATTACCAAAAAAGCACCTCAATTGATTTTTCAAATGGAAAATACCTCTGTACATTTTAATTACCAAAGAGTGTCTCAATTTATTTTTTCACATAAAAGTACCTTAAACTATTTTCCTTTGCCTCATTTTATTTTTTCTTACAAAAAAATAACCCAATTTATTTTTTAACAGAAAAATGCCTCAAATTATTTTCCATTACCTCATTTTATTTGTTATTACCAAATATTAACCCATTTTATTTTTATATAAAAATATTTGAGTCTTTTTTAATTCCCAAGGGGTACCAGAATTTCTTTTTTACAGAAATATCCACAAATCAGTTTACTTTAGCATATTTTTTATTACCAGAAAGTACCTCAACTTATTCTTTTGCCAAGAAAAATACTTCAAATTAGTTTCCCGTACCTCATTTTTTTCAATTTAATTTTCCTACAGAAAATAACTCAGTTTATTTTAATTACCAAAAAGTAAATAAATGTATTTAGTTTACATGAGAATATCCCTAAGTTGTTTTTCTTTGCTTCTCTTTCTTTATTATTACCAAAAAGAGCCCTATTTGTATTTTCGCAAAAAAAAACCTCAAAGTTTTTTTCTTTATCTCATTTTATTTTTTATTAACAAAAAAGAATCCCAATTGACTTTTCATGCGAAAAATACCTCAGTTTATTTTAATTACCAAATAGTACCTCAAACTATTTTTCTTTACCTCATTTTATTTTTTATTAACAAAAAGGAATCCCAAATTATTTTTTGAATGAAAAATATTTCAGTTTATTTTGGTTAGCAAAAGGATTATGAATTTAATTTTTTACCAAATAATACCTCCAATTATTTTTCTCTACTTCATTTTAATCTTCATTTTTCAAAAGTACCCCAATGGTTTTTCACCAAAAAATACCTCGTTTTATTTTCTATTACCAAAACTACCTCCATTTACTCTTTTACCAAAAAAATACCTCGCTTGGTTTTAATTTCCGAAAGGAACCTAAATTTATTTATTTTCTCCCAAAAATAACCACATATTATTTTTTTTTAACTCGTTCTCTTTTTCTTATCTGAATTTATAGTTTTGCCACAAAAAATACCTCAATTTATTTATCTTTACCTCGTTTTATTTTTTATAAGAAAAAAATAACCAAATTTGTTTTTCTGCAAAAAAAAAAAAAAAAGTTATTTTCATATCTTACTTTATTTTATTTTACAAAAAAGTACGTCTACCAAGTTTTTTTTCGATAAAATACCTCAAAATATTATTTTTACCTTTATTTTGTTTGTTATTATCCAAATGTATCCCAATTTCAGTTTTTTTACCGAACAATACCTCATATTTTTTTTATTTTTACCAAATTATTTTGTAATAAAAAATTACCCCAATTTATTTGTCTACCAAAAAATATCTCATTTTTTTTATTTACTTCATTTTGCTTTTTATTACAAAAAAGTGCATCAATTTATTTGTTTTTTACAAAAAAAACACCTCACATAGTTCTTTTAGACCTCACTTTATTTTTTATTACCGACGAGTGCCTGAATTTATTTATTTTCCGAAAGATACCTTAAAGGTTTTTTCCTGACTTTATTGTTATTCCAAGAAATTACCTCAATTTATTTAGTTTTATTGAAAAAAATATTACCGCAATTTGTTTTTAACTTTAGGTCATTTTATTTTTTTTTACCGAAAAGTACGCTAATTTTTTCTTTATACAAAAGATACCGCATTTTATATTATCTACCAAAAGGTACCAGAATTTAATTTTTACTAGAAAATACTTCAAGTTGCTTTTTTTTACCTCATTTTATTTATTATTACTAAAACATATTTTATTTTATTTTTCCCACGGAAAACATCTGCATTTATTTTAAAGAGCAAAGAGTGACATAATTTATTCTTTTACCAAAATATAAATAAAATTTATTTCTTTGACTCATTTTATTTTCTGTTACCAAAATGTATCTCAATAAAAAATACCTCAAAGGTTTTTCTATACTTTATTTTTTATTTCAAAAAGCACATCATTTTAATTTTCAAATTAAAAATATCTACGTTTATTTTAATTACGAAAGTGTGCCACAATTTATATTTTACCAAAAAGACCTCTAACTATTTTTCTTTTCTACGTTTTATTTTTAATTACCAAAAAAGCACCTCAATTGATTTTTCAAATGGAAAATACCTCTGTACATTTTAATTACCAAAGAGCGTCTCAATTTATTTTATCACATAAAAGTACCTTAAACTATTTTCCTTTGCCTCATTTTATTTTCTATTATAAAAAAATAACCCAATTTATTTTTTAAAAGAAAAATGCCTCAAATTATTTTCCATTACCTCATTTTATTTGTTATTACCAAATATTAACCCATTTTATTTTTATATAAAAATATTTGAGTCTTTTTTAATTCCCAAGGGGTACCAGAATTTCTTTTTTACAGAAATATCCACAAATTAGTTTACTTTAGCATATTTTTTATTACCAGAAAGTACCTCAACTTATTCTTTTGCCAAGAAAAATACTTCAAATTAGTTTCCCGTACCTCATTTTTTTCAATTTAATTTTCCTACAGAAAATAACTCAGTTTATTTTAATTACCAAAAAGTAAATAAATGTATTTAGTTTACATGAGAATATCCCAAGTTGTTTTTCTTTGCTTCTCTTTCTTTATTATTACCAAAAAGTGCCCTATTTGTATTTTCGCAAAAAAAAACCCCAAATTTTTTTTCTTTATCTCATTTTATTTTTTATTAACAAAAAAGAATCCCAATTGACTTTTCATGCGAAAAATACCTCAGTTTATTTTAATTACAAAATAGTACCTCAAACTATTTTTCCTTACCTCATTTTATTTTTTATTAACAAAAAGGAATCCCAAATTATTTTTTGAATGAAAAATATTTCAGTTTATTTTAGTTAGTAAAAGGATTATGAATTTAATTTTTTACCAAAAAATACCTCCAATTATTTTTCTCTACTTCATTTTAATCTTCATTTTTCAAAAGTACCCCAATGGTTTTTCACCAAAAAATACCTCGTTTTATTTTCTATTACCAAAACTACCTCCATTTACTCTTTTATCAAAAAAATACCTCACTTGGTTTTAATTTCCGAAAGGAACCTAGATTTATTTATTTTCTCCCAAAAAAAAACCACAATATTATTTTTCTTTAACTCGTTCTCTTTTTCTTATCTGAATTTATAGTTTTGCAACAAAAAATACCTCAATTTATTTATCTTTTCCTCGTTTTATTTTTTATAAGAAAAAATTAACCAAATTTGTTTTTCTGTAAAAAAAGTAAAAATAAAAAAATAAATTATCTTCATATCTTACTTTATTTTATTTTACAAAAAAGTACGTCTACCAAGTTTTTTTTCGATAAAATACCTCAAAATATTATTTTTACCTTTATTTTGTTTGTTATTATCCAAATGTATCCCAATTTAAGTTTTTTTACCGAACAATACCTCATATTATTTTTATTTTTACCAAATTATTTTGTAATAAAAAATTACCCCAATTTATTTGTCTACCAAAAAATATCTGATTTTTTTTCTTTACCTCATTTTGCTTTTTATTACAAAAAAGTGCATCAATTTATTTGTTTTTTACAAAAAAAACACCTCACATAGTTCTTCTAGACCTCACTTTATTTTTTGTTACGGACAAGTGCCTGAATTTATTTTTTTTCCGAAAGATACCTTGAAGGTTTTTTCCTGGCTTTATTGTTATTACAAGAAATTATTTCAATTTATTTAATTTTATTGAAAAAAATATTACCGCAATTTGTTTTTTACTTTAGGTCATTTTATTTTTTTTTACCGAAAAGTACCCTAATTTCTTCTTTATACAAAAAATACCGCATTTTATATTATCTACCAAAAGGTACCAGAATTTAATTTTTACTAGAAAATACTTCAAGTTGCTTTTTTTTACCTCATTTTATTTATTATTACTAAAACATATTTTATTTTATTTTTTCCACGGAAAACATCTCCATTTATTCTAAAGAGCAAAGAGTGACATAATTTATTCTTTTACCAAAATATAAATAAATTTTATTTCTTTGACTCATTTTATTTTCTGTTACCAAAATGTATCTCAATAAAAAATACCTCAAAGGTTTTTCTATACTTTATTTTTTTGTTTCAAAAAGCACATCATTTTATTTTTCAAATTAAAAATATCTACGTTTATTTTAATTACGAAAGTGTGCCACAATTTATATTTTACCAAAAAGACCTCTAACTGTTTTTCTTTTCTACGTTTTATTTTTAATTACCAAAAAAGCGCCTCAATTGATTTTTCAAAAGGAAAATACCTCTGTACATTTTATTTACCAAAGAGTGTCTCAATTTATTTTATCACATAAAAGTACCTTAAACTATTTTCCTTTGCCTCATTTTATTTTCTATCACAAAAAAATAACCCAATTTATTTTTTAACAGAAAAATGCCTCAAATTATTTTCCATTACTTCATTTTATTTGTTATTACCAAATATTAACCCATTTTATTTTTATATAAAAATATTTGAGTCTTTTTTAATTCCCAAGGGGTACCAGAATTTCTTTTTTACAGAAATATCCACAAATCAGTTTACTTTAGCATATTTCTTATTATCAGAAAGTACCTCAACTTATTCTTTTGCCAAGAAAAATACTTCAAATTAGTTTCCCGTACCTCATTTTTTTCAATTTAATTTTCCTACAGAAAATAACTTTAATTACCAAAAAGTAAATGAATATATTTAGTTTACATGAGAATATCCCTAAGTTGTTTTTCTTTGCTTCTCTTTCTTTATTATTACCAAAAAGTGCCCTATTTGTATTTTCGCAAAAAAAAACCTCAAAGTTTTTTTCTTTATCTCATTTTATTTTTTATTAACAAAAAAGATTCCCAATTGACTTTTCATGCGAAAAATACCTCAGTTTATTTTAATTACAAAATAGTACCTCAAACTATTTTTCTTTACCTCATTTTATTTTTTATTAACAAAAAGGAATCCCAAATTATTTTTTGTATGAAAAATATTTCAGTTTATTTTAGTTAGCAAAAGGTTTATGAATTTAATTTTTTACCAAATAATACCTCCAATTCTTTTTCTTTACTTCATTTTTCATATGTACCCCAGTTGTTTTTTCACCACAAGTTACATTGTTTTATTTTCTATTACCAAAACTATCTCAATTTACTTTTTTACCAAAAAAATGCCTCACTTGGGTAGCTCAATTTATTTATTGTCCCCAAAAAAAAAAACCTCATATTATTTATCTTTAACTCATTCGATTTTTTTTATCTGAATTTATAGTTTTGCCAAAAACAAATACCTCAATTTGTTTATTTTTTCCTCGTTTTATTTTTTATAAGCAAAAATTACCCCAATTTGTATTTTTGCAAAAAAATAAATATATAAATAAATTATTTTCATACCTTACTTTATTTTATTTTACCAAAAAGTACCTCGATTTAACTTTTTTTTGAAAAATACCTCAAATTATTATTTTTACTTTTATTTTATTTGTTATTATCCAAATATTTCCCAATTTAAGTTTTTTTACTGAAAAAAACCTCATATTATTTTTATTTTTACCAATTTATTTTGTAATAAAAAATTATCCCAATTTATTTGTCTACCAAAAAATATCTCAATTTTTTTTCTTTACCTCATTTTATTACAAAAATGTGCATGAGTTTATTTGTTTTTTACCAAAAAAACACCTCAAATAGTTCTTCTTGACCTCATTGAATTTTTTATTACCAGCAAGTGCCTAAATTTATTTTTTCTTCCGAAAGATACCGTAAAATTTTTTACCCACTTTATTGTTATTACCAGAAATATCTCAATTTATTTTTATTTTCCTCGTTTTATTTTTTCTAAAAAAAAATTACCTCAATTTGTATTTTTTCAAAAAAAAAAAAACAAAAAAAAAAACTTCAATTTTTTTTATACCTTACTTTATTTTGTATTACAAAAAAGTACCTATATTTAGGCTTTTTTTTCAAAAAATACCTCCAATTATTATTTTTACCTCATTTTATTTTTTATTATCCAAATGTACCCAAATTGAAGTTTTTTTTTACCGAAAAATACCTCATATTATTTTTATTTTTGCCAAATGTTTTTGTAATAAAAAATTACCCCAATTTATTTGTCTACCAAAAAATATCTCAATTTTTTTCCTTTACCTCATTTTGTTTTTTATTACCAAAAAGTGCATTAATTTATTTGTTTTTACAAAAAGAAACACCTCAAATAGTTCTTCTAGACCTCATTTTCTTTTTATTACCAAGAAGTGCATAAATTTATTTATTTTACCGAAAGATACCTTAAAAGTTTTTACCTCACTTTATTGTTATTACCAGAAATTACATCAATTTACTTAATTTCCTTACAAAAAATTTATTTTTTAACCGAAAAACACCTCAAATTATTTTGCTTTACCTCATTTTATTTTTTATTACCAAAAAGTAACCCATTTTATTTTTATATAAAAATATTTGAGTTTTTTTTAATTCCCAAAGGGTACCTGCAGCGGTAGTCTAGATACATGACCCTAAACTGCATAGTCTAAACTGCAAGACCCTAAACTACTAAGCGGTCTAAACTATAAGACCCTAAATTGCACAACCTTGGTCCAAGCTGCATGACCCTAAACTGCACAGCCTTAATCCGAGTTGCACGATCCTAAACTGCATAGCCTCGGTCCGTGCTGGATGACCCTAAACTACACAGGCTAAGTCCTTGCTGCATGACCTTAAAATCGCACAACCCTGGTCTAGTTGCACGACCCTAAAACTGCATGGTCCAAACTATATGACCTTAAACTATAGCAGAGGTCTAGTAGCACGACCTTAAACTGCACAGTCCTAGTTGTATAACTTTAAACTGCATAACCATGGTCTAGTTGCACGTCCTGCTGGCATGACGATAAACTGTTTCGTACAAGTCCAGGAGGTATGACCATAAACTTACCCCCACATACACGTACATGACTCTACGTGTACTTTCACTCATGCCTTCCCTAACTTACATGTTAATGTGCACGTGCCATCCTTAAACACCCCAGTGTGTCCATTCACTTTATCACCATATCTTATTTCCCAGTGAGTCTCACCCGCGCTCACAAAATGGCAAACCATCTCGCCATCTATATTCGTTGTAAGTTAGTGGGTCACCATCGTCCACTCACATTTCATACATCATCCATCTCTCATAGGTAGCTTAATGCCATTTCCCACCATACTTATTCCATGGTTTCCACAGACTGCCATTCATCATCACCACGGTCCAGCTGTATGACCCTAAAACTATAGTACACATCCTAGCCATATGACGTTAAACTGTTTTGCACAGGTCCTGAAGGCATGACCCTAAACATGCCTTCACAAAAGCAAATGATAAAATAACGGGCATGGTGTATACCTAAACAAGGGAACACCATGAGGAAAAATGACGGATAGGCATGGTCACGAAACAATGAGTAAAAGAGTTCCGTGAATAAAAATATGGGCACGATGAAAACCCGAAAGGGCAGCGTTAATAAAATGGAAAAAGGGCAGACATGGCCATCAAGCCATGGGCAAAAGAGCCTAATAAAAAGTAGGATCGGTGAAAACCATCTTTACGGCACCATTTCCCCACTCCAAGTGAAAACTCGCAAAGGGCGCTCGTCACAATAAAATTAGCTTGATGCAACATTCGCTTCCACAGGCGGCTTCAGCCAACACTCCCTTCATCATCAAGACGTCTAGCAGGGTGTAGACGTTAAAATCATCCCTCATCTTCCTTCTTCAGTTCTGGGTGAACAGGTAGCCCAGTCGACTTCCTTCGTCAGTCCTGGGTAACAACCTGCTCAGTCAACATCCTTCTTCAAAGCTGGGTAACGACCTGCCCAGTCATCATCCCTTCGTCAGTCCTGGGTAACAACCTACCCAGTCAACATCCTTCTTCAAAGCTGGGTAACGACCCGCCCAGTCATCATCCCTTCTTCAAAGCTGGATAACAACCTACCCAGTCAACATCCTTCTTCAAAGCAGGGTAATGACTTGCCCAGTCATCATCCCTTCTTCAAAGCTAGGTAACAACCTGCCCAGTCAACATCATTCTTCAAAGCTGAGTAACAACTTGCCTAGTCATCATCCCTTCTTCAAAGCTGGGTAACAACTTGCCCAGTCAACATTATTCTTCAAAGCTGGGTAACAACCTGCTCAATTACCCTTTCCTTCTCTTATGGACCTTCTCCCCATGCATGAAATGTGCATGCCTCTCTCCATGAAGCTAGATGACAAAGTAGCCTAATCATCATCCTTCCAAGGCAGAAATTGACAAAGCCAGGGCGAAACCTACTAGAGACGTCAGCTCGTCTTGCCAGCACGACCAGACTTTCGAGATCAGCTAATAGATCCTGCCCTCATCTGGACTCAGTAGACGAGACCCATAGTGGTACTCTGAACGTTAAAAGCAAACCTGGTGTAGCAGCAAAAAAATGCTCTAAAAAAAGTCTCTTCTCCCCCTAAAGTCTCCACAGACGGACTCGCGAACAATACATCCCTACGTCTAAGCAGCCTAGTTACACTATTACGTGAATCTCCTCGCCATTCACGTAATTCTGTGGTTAGGAAGGAAAAAAGTAAAAGCCATTGGAAAATTTCGAATTATTGTCCTTCTCACTTCTCTTGAAGCACAACATTCAACGGGGCAAGTTGTTTGAACGTATTTTTCAGCACCTTGGTCCCTGATAGGAAGTAGGTCAATAAAGCCTACAAAACAGTGGAAATTCCTGATAGTCTCAAAAAGGCCCCAGAAATGGTCAAGATCTTTATCAACACTTTAAAAAACCACCTGCCAAGTTTCGTCGCATTCCGACATATCTAAGGCAGTGAACACAAAGGAACAATTTTCGGAAAAATGGCCCCTTGCACCCTGAAAAGGATCCTACAACTGGAACTACATTTTTAGTGTCTCAAATCACTGTGGGACCACTTCCATTGGATCAGACACGGTCGAAAACATCTATGGGCTAAGTTTCGGCTTAATCGGACAGTCCAAGACAAAGATATGAGCAAAACATTAAAACAGGAGGGGCCGCACACTATTTCCATGTGGCCTCACTCCACAAAACACCATTAAAGGTGGCTGTTTTCATAACGACAAGTAGCCACTTTTGGGTCCCATATCTCACTCGATCTGAGTTGGATTGCTCTCAAATCTTGTGAGCGTGTTCCTCTCGTCGAAACGAGCGTTTTGATATGTGGTACTGCTCGTGACGATATCCGAGCAGGGAGAAAAACTAGAGAGAAGTTGCCGATCTATGAAGAATTTGCAAAAATTTTAGCAGCGACGTACCTCGATCGAACGGCCAAATCACGACTCTAACACATCAGATCGATGCGAAACCAATTCCATTGTGTGCGTAATGTGCAGGGCTATCATTGGTCCAAACTCCGTACACGATGAACGGTCATATTTCACACACGAAGTCGACGAAGTAATTGAAATTTTGTTCGTCGAATTTCAGATTCAGGCCGAAACGGAAAAGTTGTGAAATCTTCGTTCGAGTTCCAAATCGCATTTCGTTTGATGCTTAGTGCACTATGATGAAGAAATTAAAGAGAAACATTAAGAAACAGTGTACTATCGATCCAAAATTTTCAAGATTCAAGCAAATTTCAAGTCTTATGAACGTGGTTCAAAAACGCGATCCATGGCTCGAAGTTGGTATCAAAATGATCACCATGCCAAGCCCTACAAGAAAATAATCATCTTTTGATCAAACGAGCATCAGAGCAACCTCAGATCAGTCATGAAAGATCACGTAAGTTCTAGGGAAGCAGTAGGGATTGTTTTGAAATTCCATGAATGGTTAGGCAAGGGCAAAACAATCCTTTTATACCATATTTTCTTAATTTTCTTTAATTTAGAATAATTGTAATTATCAGCAATTTTAGGTATTTTTGGGCATCCACCCATATTTGGGCCAATTCTATATAAACATGCAAAGCTAAACATTTAATAGAAATTTCCATTCTTACTTGAGCCTGTGAGTATATCTTGGAGAGAGAGAGAAAGGAGGGAGAAGAAAATGGCAGGTACCTTTCAGGCATGTAACTTTATCTCTCCTTCTCACTTTTTTTCTCCTCCCATCTTTCACTCTCCTCCCCTTTTTCTCTCTCCTCCCTTATTTCTCTCTCCTCTTTTTTCTCTTTCTTTCTCTCTCTTCTTTTCTCTCTTCTCTCTCTTATTTTTTCTCTCTTCTCATCTTTATCTCTTTCTCTCTCTTCTTCTCATCCCTATCTCTTTCTCCCTCTTCTTCTCATCTCTATCTCTTTCTTTCCCCTCTCCCTTATGTCCCTCTTCTATCAGTCGGTGAAGCTTAGCGCCGACTGGATCTCTCTCTTCTCTTTTAATCCAATCGGTGAAGTCTCAGCACCGGTTGAATTTCTCTCTCTTCTTCTTTCATCCCCAATACCGAATGAATTTCTCTCTCTTCTCTTCTAATGCAATCGGTGAAGTCTCAACGCTGGTTGAATTTCTCTCTCTTCTTCTTTCATCCCCTACACGGGGTGAATTTCTCTCTCTTCTCTTCTAATGCAATCAGTGAAGTCTCAACACCGGTTGAATTTCTCTCTTTTCTTCTTTCATCCCAAGCGCCGAGTGAATTTCTCTTGCTTCTCTCTTGTCACAATCGGTGAAGCCCAACACCGTTTTGATTTATCTCTCATCTCTTGTCACAGTCGGCAAAGCCTAGCATCGATTAGATTTGTCTTTCTTCTGTTGCAGTCGGCGAAGCCTAGTGCCAGCTCGATCTCTCTCCCATTGCAACCGACGCAAGTCTAGCGCCGGTTGCTTCTCTTCCTCCCTCTCCCATCATCTGACAAGCAGCAATATCTAGCACAGACTGCATCTTCCTTCCCTCTCTCTTTTATCCTCTCATCTCTTCTCCCTTTAGCCGTCTGTTCCCTTCTTCTCTTACTTCATTCTTTCCCCCATAACCACCACTCTGCTGTTCTTTCGTTCAACTAAAGAGGGATTGAGGTTAGCCTCTCATGGAAGTCATGTCGTCTAGCCATAATATTGTTGTGCCAAGATTGTTTGGCTCGCTTTATTGCCACGACAGACTGACCATCACTCTTAGCTAGTCAGTATTGGTAATGACGTCAAGTAGTGATCCCGTGAGCCGGTCTTAGTACCGAGCCCATTTTGCTACAACGTCAGGCCAAAGACTCACCAGCTTGATCCTCTCGCTCAGTAGAACTCTTCTCTCCCCCATCTTTCTTCTCTTCTTCTTTTTGACTGCACCTGCTTGTGTGTAATTGTATAAAATATGAGTCATGGGAGGCAATTTCGAACCAGTTTCATTATTAGGGGGCTTTCTTTGTGATCTAAGAGGGCGTCCACGTGAGCCAGCCCGAGTAAGTCCCAAACCCACCCTAAAATTCTTCTCCCACTGGTTGGTAACACCTGCCCCCGTTTTCGAATGGGGTTCCTAAGAGAGCAATCTCAAAAACATCCCGGGTCTTCCCTCGAAACCCGAGACGCGTGCCGCTCGATCATCCAGATTCAGAGGGCGAGATCGAGGCACCTAACCAGCGGCATGTGAACAATTGTGCGCCCTACAATTTGCCCCACGTTCCCCCCAAGCATGTACGTAAGAAGTGTCCCCAAATTTCCCTCCGTATGAAGTTTAGTACACATGCTCACCGAACGTGCTCAACTGGACGCATGCGATTCGCGCAAAAACCGTGCCATTTTTGTATTCGCAATTGTAGTGCCTTGTTCACAACTGTGCACCCTAATATTTACCCCACATTCCCCTAAATACATGCACAGGAAGTGCTACCAAATTTCCCTCCATACAAAGTTTAATGCACATGCACACCGCGCACGCTCTACTCAACGCGTGCGATTTGCACAAAAAACGTGCCGTTTTTTTATGCGCAATTGTGGCGGCTTGTGCACAATTGTGCACCCTACTATTTGACCCACGTTCCCCCAAACACATTTGTAAGAAGTGCCACAAAATTGCCGTCCGTATGAAGTTTAGTGCACATGCGCAACTCACGTACTCAACTCAATGCGTGCGATTCACCCGAAAACCATGCCGTTTTTTTGCACACAATTATGGCGGCTTATGCACAATTGTGCACTCTACTATTTGTCTCAGGTTCAACCAAACACGTGCTTAAGAAGTACCACCAAATTGCCCTCCGTATGAAGTTTAGTGCACATGCGCACCGCACGCGCTCAACTCAACGGGTGCGATTTACGCGAAAACCATGCCTTTTTTTGCACACAATTGTGGCGGCTGGTGCACAATTGTGAACCATACTATTTGCCCACGTTCCCCCAAAATGTGCGCAAGAAGAGCCACCAAATTGCCCTCCATACGAAGTTTAGGGCACATTCGCACCGCGTGCGCTCAACTCAATGCGTGCGATTTGAATGAAAACCATGCCGTTTTTGTGCATGCAATTGTGGCTGCTTGTGCACAAGTGTGCACCCAATTATATGCCCCACGTTCTCCCAAACATGTATGCAAGAAGTGCCACCAAATTGTCCTCCGTACGAAGTTTAGTGCACATGTGCACATCGCGCGCTTAACTCAACGCATACGATTCACGAGAAAACCGTGCCTTTTTTTGGGCACAATTGTGGCAGCTTGTGCACAATTGTGCACCCTATTATTTGCCCCACGTTCCCCCAAATACGTGCGCAAGAAGTGCCACCAAATTACCCTCTGTACAAAGTTTAGTGCACATGCGCACCGCACGTGCTTAACTCAACGCGTATGATTTGCACGAAAACCATGCCGTTTTTTTGTGCGTAATAGTGGCAGCTTGTGCACAATTGTGCACCCTACCATTTGCCCCATGTTCCCCCAAACACGTGCGCAAGAAGTACGACTATATTGCCCCCCATAAAAAGTTTAGTGCACTTACGCACCGCACGCGCTCAACTCAACACGTGCGATTCAAGCGAATACCGTGCCATTTTTTTATGTATAATTTTGGTGTCTTGTACACAATTGTGCATCCTACTATTGGCCTCATGTTCCCCCAAACTCGTGCACAAGAGGTGCCACTAAAGTGCCTTCTATACGAATTTTAGTGCACATGTGCAACACACGCGTTCAACTCAACAAGTGCGATTCGCCTGAAAACCGTGCCATTTTTTGCCCTTAATTGGGGCGGCTTGTGCACAATTGTGCACCCTACTATATGCCCTACGTTTCCCTAAACACATGTGCAAAAGGTGCCTCCAAAGTTCCCTCCATATGAAGTTTAGTGCACATGCGCAATGCACGTGCTCAACTCATCAATTGCGATTCGTGCGAAATCCGTACTGTTTTTTTTGCATGCAATTGTGGTGGCTTGTACACAATTGCAGGTCTTGGATGAGTTGCAGGTCATACATACTATGCATGGTTATTACAACATTTGGTCTTGTTGGATTATGGCGTCATGGCGAGGTCTAGGGTGTTCAGAGCTATTACTTGCATTTGGAAAAGGAGGTTGGGCTTAAATGTCGAGCGTCGTAGATTGTGGAAAGCACAACAACTAAGACAACATGACTTTGGAGCAGCATAGATTGGCCTTAAATGTTGTGGCATCACAATTGTTTGATAGTCTTTGACTAAAAAATTTTGGCAACTAATTTGAGGCTCTTCAGTTTAGTGATATGGGAATGTAATACCCTTTTCATGAGGACAAGTGTTTATTAGAAGACTATGCTATCAGTTGATAGTTGTGTAGATTTAAAGACAATTTCAGTTTGTTAAAGAATGTGCTATCGTTTTGATTGATGCACGTATTAGTTCCAGGATGTTTATGTTCATTGAATTTGAGTTGTGCTCATTGTTGTGATGTTAAGATGCTTGAACAATTGTTTTTAATTGCTTATTTTTCCTGGTCGTGCATATGTTTCGATATGAGTTTAATGTTTGATTTGAGTAAATGGCTCGAAATGACAGTATAAATATAACAAGGCAAGTTATGCCAGCAAATCTTAACCATCTTGCTGGTCTTCAATTGGTTGGATGATGGAGATGTGTTTTGTTCAAATTTACAATGGTAATTAGCAAGCATATAGAGAGAGAGAGAATCTTCTCTTTAGAAGTTCCTAACCCTCAGCAGAGGGAGAGAGAGACAATCTTACCACTATAAGTTCTAAATCTGTATGTGTGTGAGAGAGAGAGATGGTGGGGTTTTCCACAAAAAGTCTCTATGTTGTAAATGTCTTTTAAACATTTTCTAACTTGCACGAGAGATAAGGTGGGGGTTTTCAGACAAAGGTCTCTATGTTGTAAATGTATTTTAAACATTTTCTAACTTGCACAAACCTTTTGTTCTTTGTATAAACCTTCTAAAACCCATAATTCATCTGTAATTTCCACTATTGAGTCTTGCTAGAAAAGCTTCTTTGTTTTAATCTAATGAAAGAAAGAGAGGTCTTTATTTTCTCGTCTTCCATATGAACCCTCTTGTTTCCATTTCCCGTATACTCAGACAAAGCAAGGGAAAAATAATATTTGAATTACAAAAAAGTGGTGCTCCTTTGGAAGCTTGTTAATAGAACAAATAAAGTGCATCCTTGAAGAAATTAGACCAAAATGGTTGTAGCATATATTTGACTCAAATACCAAGAACATGGAGAGAGAGAGAGAGGGAGATCCAATATCACCCACAGTATAGCTACCATCAACAAAAAACCATTTGAATTAACAATAAGGAGAAAAATCCACTTAAAACGCAGTCAACCTACCTACACTAGCAATAACAAATATAGAAACGAGACAAACATATTTCATATTTTTTTGTACAAAATTACAATCAGGCTCTATGAACTCATTTTTTAATTTTTGGTATTAAGGGCTTTGCCAATTGCATAATGCACTCCAAAAGATCTCTTTAGTCACCTGAATAGGGAATAGGAGGTCCAAGCCAAAAATATTGTGCTTAGACTGGATGAATGAAAATTAGAACTTGAAGAAGAGTAGCCATTCTAAGTGTGACACTTTCAAAGGAAATACATGAGAATTGCATTCCTCCACCCATTGCTTCTCGTAATTGAGAATTCCAACAAGGCGTTCAAGATACTAATCCAAAAGGGTGGCAGGTTTTTGAAGTGAGCCAGCTCGAGTAAGTCTCGAACCCACCTAAAATTCCTCTCGCATTGGTTGGTATACCTGCCCTTGCCCTCTAACAAGGTTCTGAGAGAGTAATCTCAAGTCTCAAGTCCACCAGAGACTCGAGACTTGAGACACGTGCCGCCAGATCACCTAGATCCGGAGGGTGAGATGGAGGTACCTAACCACTCAGAACTAATGATGTGTGGCACAGACCTGGAGAGCTTAGTAAACTTTGCAATGTATTGCTCAACAGACATACTCCCCTATTGCTGCTCTATAAACTCCACTTCTTTCCCCTCCCTTATGGAGTCGGGAAAATACGTCTCATATAACACTTCCAATAAATTCTCCCAAGTAGTCGCAATCCCCGACCCTTCTCGGGATTGTTTTACTGAACTCCACTAGTGCTCAGCCTCTCCTTCTAGCATAAAGGTACCCAGCCTGACCTTTTGCTCATCAGTATAATTGAGAACTTCGAAGATCTTATCTATCTTCCTTCTCCATCTCTCGGCCTTTTCTACTCCCTCATGCCCAACAAAGTTTGGAGGTGCCATCCTCCTCAATCTTTTTATCAGATTACTATCACTCATATCAAAGGCAAGGGTAGACGGGGTCGGTATAGCTTCTCAGATCGCTTATGCCATGGCCCCTAAAGTTCTGACGAGTTCCCTAAAAGTCTCGGGGTTCTCATTTCTTAAACTCGCATTGTTGGTGTGAGTCCTCGACATCTCCAACCTAAAACATCAACATCTAGTTACTAGCTTATCAAAGAACTATCCTACAGACACTCCTAAGACTCCTTAGGCCAAAAATCCTATCGTGGCTGCTCTGATACCATAACTGTCATGACCTCGCCCCATCGCTCACCATCGGAGGGCGACAGAGTGCGGGATCGCGATCACAGATGTTGTGAACGTCACTCAGATGGGAGGGGCTCAACCCATAAAATCTGGAATCAAGAGCACACAATATAGAAAACTAGAATAAAAACCACTCTAACAGGCAAAAATATCAAAAGTCATTACAATTTTCCCCAGGTGTCTGAAGTGAGATGGAAGTCGAACCCACCAAGGGCATTGCCCATGATCCCTTGGTGGTGGAATGTTCGAATGAAGGGACTGGTCTTCTTCCCATGATGCAAGAAAATTGTTCACCAGCTCCTCCCAAACTCTGTCTCAACATCCCAGCTCTTCGATATGAAATTGAAAAGAGAACTGATACTGCTGAGCTACTTCAAAGGGCTGAAAAGCTCATTGTTGAGATCGATCTCATAAACAAGAATGAGACTTTGCCATCGTTCACCCTCTCCCGGCATTCATTAGGATTCGCCCTAGAATCTCGAAGAAGGAATGGACTCCCTTCCCCTCTGGATGGTTCTAATGATGTGGCCTCGCTCACCCTCTCTCATCTAGATATTCCTACCTCTAACGAGAGCTCGTTACTCTCATTTGAGGAAAGCCACTCTGCAGTATTGGATGGGATGAGTTGCACCTCCCCTGCTGGCAGCCCCACTGATATGGCTCCTTCATGCCCTGAAGGCACCATGATTCCCCACAAAGCCAGCTGCATGCTTCCCCCATGTCACGTGTGCTGCATGTGTTCTCTTGATGATGTCAGTAAGGGCTCGTCCTATGAGGTTTTCATATTCCCGTTAGGTGATGAAGAGCTCAATTCTGATGGGGTGACATCTCTCGTCCTCATACATCCAATAACTCCTACCTCTGATGAGAGCTCGTCACTCTCATTGGAGGAAAATCATTTCCTAATAGAGGATGAGATGGTCACCATTCCCATCGCTGACCACCCCAACGAAATAGCTCCTCCAGCTCCCGAAGATGCCATGATTCTTTATGAGGCTGACCACATATGGGCTCCATGTCTTGAAAGTGTCATGGCTCCTTATGAGGACGGTCACATGTTTTTCCGACATCTTGACAAATGCTTCCTCAATGATGATGATGTGACCTCATTGTCTTTTGAGAGTTTCACATTCTCATTAGATGATGAGGATCCCTGAGCCCTTGAAAATGAAGTAGGCATGATGAAAGGCCCAATGACCCCCCATCAATGATGTTGTTGAAGTGGCAGCAGTCGAATCTAAGATTGTAAGCTCTGAGGCATGTAATGGGCAAATAGAAGAAAAGTCCTCAAATATGGCAGTTGTTGAAGCTACAGTGATCCACGACCTACGAAAATCTTATGGAGACGAGATTTAGCAACTCAAGGCCACGTTAAGGAGATTACAAGCTGAGATGAGGTCAAAAGATGAAACAATGGAAACTTTACGCTAAGAGGGATTGGTGTCTCGTACCCCCTTGGGGCACCAAGCCCTCTTTACCATCCCTCAATCACCTTGCTTGGTAATCAAAACGAAACCATCAAAAGAAGATCCACACCGACCCTCGCCTCCCTCATTACCGGTCTCTTCCCCACCGACTCAGGTTGGGAGCGAAGAATTAGTGAAAGGTAGGGTAGCTGAAGCATTGAAAAAGTACAATATCCCAGTGATGGAAGAGCTGAATCGCTATCAAAAGCCTTACCCAGTGTATGTTGACCAAACTCCATTTCCACCAGGCTATCAAAGACTCGAATTCCCCAAATTTGGTAGTACTGGCTCATCGCGGCAACACATAGCCCATTTCATTGCAACCTGTGGCAATACAGCGAACAATGAGCACCTACTACTTCAGCAATTTGTGAGAACCCTTACAGGAGTAGCATTCAAATGGTACTCTCGGTTACTACCAAGGTCAATCTCATCATGGACACAAATGGAGGAAGAGTTCCTTAAGAACTTCTGGGCAATAGAAAAGAATGTGCAACTCTTTGAACTCTTTGAGGTGAATCAAAAGCCACATGAGCCAGTGATCCCGTACATCGAAAGGTGGCTCAATCTGGCTACATCGATAGGTGAGCTGCAAGAGATAGAGTACTGCATAGATGGGATGCACCTAGAATTGGGTCGTCATGTCACTTCATCATGGCCCAATACATTTGCCAAGGTGGTCGACAAGGCAGTTCAAATTGAAGGTTTGCTCAAACAACATGGTCTAGATGCACGACCCTAAACTACATGGTCCAAACGATACAACCTTAAACTGTAGCGGACGTCTAGTTGCACGACCTTAAACTGCACGATCCAAGCTACAAGACCCTAAACTGCATAGCCATGGTCTAAGCTATATGACCCTAAACTATAGCACATGTCCTAGTGGCATGACATTAAACTGCACAATAGATGGTCTCGGAGGAAAGACCTTAAACATACCCTCAGGTCTCAGCGGAGGACCTTATAACACGCCAAATTGATGCTCATGGTGGCATGATCTTAAACACGCTTCCTTAAGGCTCCATCATATAACCCCACTTCTTATCATGCGTGCCCTATCCTAGACCCCATTACCGTCGGGCGTGTTCTACCACGATCCTCAGTAGGGTTACACCTATGCTCCAGTCTGTCATTCCTAGTGGAATTACATGAAGCCTTATTCTTCACCCCAGGGAGTCGCACTTGCCCTCTGAATCCCCAGTGAAGTTTGCTTCTGTTTGCCACTACTCATAGGCCCATCATCTTCATCTAAAGCTCTCTGCTTGTGTATAGCCTTAACTATTTTATCCCCAGGGAGTCAGATTGCTATCCATAAACTTATCCCCCAGGGAGCTTCACCCATATGGCGACCCACATAATGGTCCGTGCTGCATGACCTTAAACTGGACAACCATGGTCTAGATGCACAACCCTAAATTGTATGGTCCAAATGATACAACCTTTAGCGAAAGTCTAGTTGCACGACCTTAAACTGCATGGTCCTAGCCGCATGACTTTAAATTGGATAGCCATGGTCCACGCTACAAGACCTTAAAAATGTAACGCACGTTCCTGTAGCAAGACGATAAATGACATGACAAATAGTCCTTATGCATGACTCTAAATGTTGAAATGGGCTCACCTCTTCGCCAGGTGTATTCCATCGACATCCCTAGTGGAGCTAGACATATTCCATCAACATCCCCAATGGAGTTAGGTGTATGCAAAAGAAAAAAAAGGGTCGTCTTACCCCTCCAATCCCCGATGGGTCTTTTCACAATAACATCCCCAGTAGGAGTCACATCTGTACCACGACACATTACCTCCATAAGATCATTCTTATCTTTTCAACCCCTAGTGGGGTTGCATATGTGCTCTAGCCTGTCATCCTCAGATGAGTTACATCCATACCATTACTTACTATCCCCAGCAAGCCACACTTGTCCTCCTAATCCTTAATGAAGTCGGCTTCCGCTTGCCACTCCTCGTAGGGCCACCATCTTCATTTAAAGCTCTCAACTTGTGTATAGTCTTAACTATTTTACCCCCAGGGAGTTAGATTGCTATCCAAAGACTTATCCCTCATGGAGCTTCACCTACATGGAGACCCACACAATGGTCCATGCTGCATGACCTTAAACTGCACAGCCATGGTTTGTGCTGCATGACCTTAAACCATGCTGCATGACATGCTACATGACCTTAAACTGTACAGTCATGATTTGTATTGCATGACCTTAAACTGCACAGCCATGGTCCGTGCTACATGATCTTAAACCACACAGCCATGGTCGGCGCTGCATGACCCTAAACTGCATAGCCGTGGCCTAAACTATATGACCCTAAATTGTAGCGGAGGTCTATTTGCAAGACTTTAAACTGTCTAGTCCAAGCTGCATGACTTTAAAACGGCATAACTACGATCCAAACTATATGATCATAAACCATAGTTTACGTCCTAGATGCATGACATTAAAAGGCTTGGCATCATGGTCCAAACTAATTGACCTTAAACTGTAGCGGAGGTCTAGTTGCATGACCTTAAACTGCATGGTCCTAGTTGCATGACTTTAAACCGCATAACCACAGTCCAAGCTATATGACCTTAAACCATAGTGCACATCCTGCTCACATGATGTTAAACTACTTTGCTCAGGTCCCGGAGGCACGACCTTAAACTTACCCCCACATATGCATACCCCCGCTTTACGTGCATTTCACACACACTTTTGGTTAGGTGCCTTTATCTCGCTGTCCGGATCTAGATGATCTGGTGGCACGTATCTTGGGTTTCTAGTGAACCCAGGATTTGAGATCGCTCTCTCGAAACCTTTCTCAAAAGCAAGGGCATGTATACCAACTGATGAGAGAGGAATTTAAGGTGGGCTTGGGACTTACTTGGGCTAGCTCACGTTGGAAAGCCCCCCAATTGCTTTAGCTAGTTCGAAATCACCTCCCTTGACCTGTAATCTCCTTGTTTTTCTGCACAACACTTCTATGGTTATTTTATATGACAAGTGGGTCAAAGAGACCCACCCTTGTCTTAGGGCAATGCACATTCGTGTGGCGAAGAATGTGAGAGGCTAAGATGATGGAGTGAAAGTTTGAACAAAGGTCGAACAGAGAAGAAAACTTAATGAAGGGACGAGAGTAGCTTGATAGCCGAACAGTGACCGACTCGGAGTGGTTGCAAGATGAGCATGGTACTTAAGACCAGCACGGTGGTAAGACTACTCGAAACCAAGGCCGATATTGTGGTGTTAAGCTAGGTCAACCCTCAATCAATTGAGAAGAGGAGAAAATGAAGAGAAGGCACGAGATGGCAGAGAGATAGGGTCTTGACGGTGATAGGCGTCGCCACCCACGACAGTCGAGTAGCAGTGTCTCGGCCCTTGGACGGTGCTAAACACTATTCCTCACGATGTGAGGGGAAGCAGGGAATTAAGGATGGCACTAGGCATTGTCATTGGCAACACAAGAAGGTAGCTGACCCCTGCGCGGTTGGCGATATCCTCTCGTGAAGCGCACAATAATAGCCATTTACGAAGCATGCGATGATAGTTCCAATGAGGCGCATGGTAGTAGGTGTGAGACGCAGGAGGAATGATGATGAGGAGGCTCGCGGACGGTGAATGGCACCATGCACACGAAGAAAGCTCGTGGGTGGGGATAAGCATTGCCGAGACCTCTCGCTGGTGGCAATAGGCATCACCTTTTGCGATAGGCGCACAATAGGGGAAGACCCCCACGGACGGAAATGAGTTTTGCCGTCTGTGCTCTTCACTGAGGTGTCGTGGATGCAGCTGTGGATGACGATGAGCAGCGCTGTCAGCATGCTTCGCTGGAAAGTAGAGATGGACGAATAGAAGGAGAAGGAGGCTCGTGCATGGCGCTTCCATCACCATGCACAACCTATGAGACCACAGGAGAGGCATGCCCGACACTGCCACTGCCGTGCATGACCTCTTAGGGGAGCTCAGACAGAGAAAGAGGAAGAAGAAAGAGAAGAAGAGAGGGAGAAGAAGAAAAAAAAAGAGAAGAGAGAAAATTTACCTCGAGCCTAGGGGTACTAGTCCCAAAGTTTCTCTCACCTTACTCTTTCTCTCAAACATGTCCCAAAAATGAGAAGAAAGAGAAACTTTATTAAGTAAAAACTCTCTCTTTGTGTGTTCTGTGTGTGTGTATTGCCTTTTGCATACAATGATGGTACATGTATATAGAATTTACCCCAAACATGCGTGGATGATCAAAAGTAACCCTAATTGCTGGAAATTAAAATTAAATTGAATTAAAATAAATTAGAAAAGAGGGTGCAAAATGACTGATTTGCCCCTTCCTAACAATTTTTAAAATTACAAAATAGTCCCTATGTTGCCCTAGAACTTGCATGATCTTGTGTGGATGATTCCAAAACAGTCCCTAATGCCCAGTTGATCGAAAGATGATTGTTTTCTTATATGGCTAGGCATGGATATCGATTTGATACCACCTTTAAGCCATGGATCGTGTTTTTAGGGCACGATCATGTGACTTGAATATTGGTTGAATCTTGAAACTTTGGATCGATAGTGTGCTCGTTCTTTGAAGTTTTTCTGTGATTTCTTACTAGATCACACTGAGCATGCTGTTATGATCGCGGGGAAACAAACGCGACTTGATTCTGTGCTCGAACGAAGATTTTGCTACTATGAAATTTTGGCAGAAATCTGGAATTTTGTTGAAGGAATTTATAGTCATTTCATCAGCTTTGTATGTAGAATCCGACCATTCATCATGTACAAGGTTCGGGTCAAAGATATCCCAAGACCTTACGTACGCGACGAAATTGGTCTCACATTGATCGAGCTCGCGAGTGGCGTGATTTGGCCACTTGAGCGATTTTCCTGCACTTTCTTCACGGATCAGCAACTTCTCCTAGCTTTTCTTCACACTCAGGCATTGTCATGCGGGCGTACCATATATCAAAGCTCTCGTCTTGATGAGAAGAATATGCTCACAATATTTGGGCTTGACTCGACCTCGAATGAGTGAGATATGAGCATCAAAAGTAACTAGTCGTGACTCTCCCTCAGTGGTGTTGAGTTGCAGGGCAGCCGTAGGGGAATAGAGTGCAGTTCATCCTGTTTCACTCTTTTACCTATAACTTCTTCTTAGAGTATCTGTTCAAGCTGAAATTTGACCCTACGATTTTCAATCATATCAAATCCAATGGTGGTGGTCCCACAGCAAATTGAGACACCAAAAATGTAGCTCTAGTTATAGGGTCCGTTTCAGGGTGCTAGAGGTTGATTTTACCGGAATTGTTTATCAGTCTGCATTGTCTTAGACAAGTCAGAATGAGACGAAACTTGACAAAAGAATTTTGAGAGACCTCATGAAGATCTTGGTCAGGTTTGGAGCTATTTTGAGACTGTCAGTATTTCCACTGTATGCTAGACTTCATTGACCAGAGGCCCCATGATAATGAAAAATATCTTCCAACAGCATGCCCCACCGAATGTGTGCTTCGAGAGAATCGATAAGTGTAATCATTTAGGAAATTTGAGGGATCTTGTCAAGTCTTTAGCCTCAAGGGACTATTTGCGATTATGAAGCGTGAGTCCTTTATAGGGACCTCCTCAAACAGAATCAGGCCTACGTGGGGGCGAAGTCTTTAAACCTTTGGTCGGCATCATTCGCTACTACACCAGGTTTGCTTTTGATGTTCAGGGTATCTTTGTCGTGGCGAGGAATACCTTGAAGTATTTGGCAGGTTAGACCCTGGCTTCGTCAGCTTTTTGCTTTCGTGATGGTCTTTAAAATTTCAGAGGGATCATTTGGTCATTGTCCTCACCCTCAAGGACTCTTGTTGTTGTTGAGGTTGAAATGTGGGAGATCTTATGCAGCTCTCACTCCCTAATGAGCTAATTTGTGTGGGAGATCTTCTGTGGCTCTCACTCCCTAATGAGCCAATTTGTGTTGTGATGGGATGCTGACATTTGAGGAATTTTAAGTAGACTTCATTAGCTAAGATTGTGACTATTTGGAATTTGAGTGTCTGCTGAGATTGTGGTACTGCGTCAACCTGCTTTGTTGGTCCAAACGCCCTTTTACAGGTTTTCACTTGAACAAGAGAAGTGGCATCGCAGTGACGGTTTTCACTAACTTCTATTATTTTTTAGCTCTTTTACCAATGATCATGTGTTCATGTCCACCCTTGTCATCCGTTCTTGCTCACGGTGCCCTTTTGGGGTTTTCACCATGCCTGGGTTTTTATTTTCCACAAAACTCTTTTACTCATGGTTTTGTGACCATGCTCGTCCGTCATTTTTACTCATGGCATTCCCTTATCAAGGTGTACACCATGCTCATTTTTTTTGTGAAGGTGTTTTTAGGGTCATGCCTTCGGGACCTGTGCGAAGCCTTTTAATGTCATGCGGCCAGGACGTGCAGTATAGTTTAGGGTCATACAGCTGGATCATAGTGGTGATGAATGGCAGTCTGTAAAGGCCATGGAGTGAGTATGTTTGTGGCTTTGACTCACTTTGAGGAGATGACACGAGGTTGCCTGTGAAGAATGGATGATGTATGAACGGTGGGTAAAAAGTGGTGACCCACTAGCTAACGGCGATTATGGATTGTGGAATGTTTCATCGTTTTGAGAGCACGGGTAAGACTCACTGGGGAATGGTGAATGGATTCATTGGGGAATGATAAATAATGGCAATGAAGATGGTGCACACACACGATCGGGTCGGTTATGAAAAGCATGCGTGGGGATGCACGTAAAGGCCGTGTGCATGTGTGTGGACTTACTGGGGAGGCAATGGAGGTGGTGTGTGTACACTGGGTCAGATAGGGAAGACATGCGTGAAGATGCATGTAAAATGAGTGTGCTTGTATGTGGGGGCATCTTTAAGGTCATGCCTTCTGGACTTGTGTGAAACAGTTTAACGTCATGCGACTAGGATATGCACTATGGTTTAGGGTCATCTAGCTTGGATCGTGGTTATGTAGTTTAAAGTCATGCAACTAGGACCATACAGTTTAAGGTCATGCAACTAAACCTTCGCTATAGTTTGAGGTCATATAGTTTGGACCATGGGTGTGCATGTTAAAGTCATGCAGTTAAGACTAGAGCTATACAGTTTGGGGTCATGCAATGCATACCAGAGCTATGCAGTTTACGGCCATGCAGCATGGACCATGGCTGTGCAATTTAAAGTCATGCAATACGGACCATGGTTGTGCATTTTAAGGTCATGCGGTGCTAACCATGACTGTGTAGTTTAAAGTCATGCAGTGTAGACAATGGATGTACATTTTAAGGTCATGCAGTGCAGACCATGGATGTGCAGTTTAAGGTCATGCAGCTAAGACTAGAGCTGTGCAGTTTAAGGTCATGCAGCATGGACCAGAGCTGTGCAGTTTAAGGTCATGCAGCTAGGACCATGGCTGTACAGTTTAAGGTCATGTAGTGCGGACCATGGCTGTGGAGTTTAAGGTCATGCAGTGTGGACCATGGTTATGCAGTTTAAGGTCATGAAGTGCGGACCATGGCTGTGCAGTTTAAGGTCATGTAGTGCGGACCATGACTGTGCAGTTTAAAGTCATGCAGTGTGGACCATGGCTGTGCAATTTAAGGTCATGTAGTGCGGACCATGGCTGTGTAGTTTAGGGTCATGCAGCTAGGACCATGGCTGTGCAGTTTAAGGTCATGCAGTGCGGACCGTGGCGGTGCATTTTAAGGTCATGCAGCATAGACCTCCGCTACAGTTTAGGGTCATATAGTTTGGACTGCCGCTGTGCAGTTTAAGGTCATGCAGCAGAGACCGTGGCTGTGGTGAGGGAATGCAACTCCATAGGAAGCAGAGCCGTCACAAAAAACTGGGCTCCCTGAGGAGTGAGACTATGGTGCAGGGAATGAACTTCCTGAGGATGAAGAACGATGGTTCAGATGGGAGTGCCATGGTATGCGCATGGCAGTAAATGTTGGACGGCGCACACGACATTAGGGCTAGATGATGCGCACACGGCGTTAAGTACTTGTTGAGGTGCACGACATTAGATCCTTGACGAAGGGTGTGGTGATAGCCTTGGAGCGAAGGCGCACCATGATGGCCCTTTACGAAGGCATGCGCTGATAGAATATTATGACACGCACGGTGATAGCCCTTTCAGGGCTCAAGCTTAGTCTTATTGCCGTTTGAAGATGAAGACTGCAACGTCTTTTCATATTTGTCAAGGGAAGTTTGCATCACTGTTGAGTATAAAAATGGGAAAATTTCATTTTACTATTTTACCGAAGTGTAAAACAGTTTTAGAGCGAGAGAGAGAGGGAAAGCCTGAGCCCTTTAGCGAGAGACTTCCGACAAGAGTTTTCCAGCCAAAGCTTGTAGTAGACAGGCTTTCAGGAGCTTTCTGGCAAACTTCAGCAGGTCGCCGAGCTAAGCGAGATGCTTGCGAACATTTTTTGGAGAGTGGAGAGGCTTTTATGAGCAAGAAACAGGGTTTCTTAGGGTCTTAGTAATATTCGTAGAGGTGCTATTTCGATGTTTGAATGCTTCTTCGACAGTCTCATGGCTGAAGGGGGACGTAGAGAAGGAAGAGGAATCTGACAATCCTCTGGTTATTGTAGGAGAAGAAAGAGTAGCAGTAGTGGACTCACTTAGAACTCAATGGAATTCCGACGAGTTTGTGGCGAATTGTTGAAGTGGGAAAGTAGGAAGAAGGGAAACCCATAGGGTCATAGGGAAACTTTTTGGGGATTCCGAGTAGAATGTGGGAAAGGGCTTTCCGGTGAACAGGAGAGAACTCCTGGCGAAGAGGGGAAACGCCGGTGGGAACCCGAAGGGTCGCAGGTCCGCAACGGTCGGGAGGTGAAGGGTTTGTGGGCCTGCGATCGGTTGCCCTCCACATGCACGACGACAAGCCACGTCGCTATTGTTAGGTGGCGTGCACAGATTTCAATGGATCGTGGTATTCGCACGTATGACACATGCGCACAACTGAAGCGCAGGCATTTTTGATAGTACCATGGTCACAGGACGGCGATAGCCTCTTCTGGTTGCGAGACGGCGATAGCCCTGCCTTCTACGCGAGGCGATACCATCCTAGCAGGCAGAAGAAAAAATTCCTACCCTTAGTTACAAGATGATGATAGTACGCTGCCAGTCGGCAATATGCCTTTGTGAGCATAGTTCTTCTTAGTCGCTTAGCATCTTTTGGTAGTGAAGTGCTTGATCTAATGGCCCAGTCTTCTAATGCTATTCTAGACATGAAGAACCTCCCGTGGGCAAGGGAGCTTGGCACTGATGTCTTCACTGATGAGATCTTGGTGAGAGGAGAGCCCATCTGGCTCACCAAGGCTTAATGTGAACCGAGGTGGCCCTTGAGCATCAACTTTGTGAGCGACCTCATCCGGGTGGTGACAAGGGAAGATAATGATGGCAATGTGAGTATAGAGGAAGGGGTAGGCCTTCTACATTGCCTGCACCGAAACATAGCCTCTAATGCGAACTTACCGACTCTAGGCAAGCGAATGGTAGAAACCCAGGGCATGAAATGGTCTTCTGCTGGCTTGCGGTTGCTCAAACATGGTCAAAGTGTTGTTGGAAACTTGGAGCCATGTTAGCAACACATGACTGCTTGGTCATGGGGAGGCAGGGATGTCACTTGTGGACCTGCACTTCGTTGGTGGGTTGCCGCTTCTTGGTGTTATGTATGATGAGTTCATTCCCTCGAACTTAGTCATTTTTGGAGGAGAAAAGGTAGGCAAAGAAGCCCCACTGGCTGCGCTTCGAGAATTGTTCAAGATCTACCAACAACTCTATGATGAGCCCAAAAAGGGGCGAGTTACGTTCGCCAAGTGGGTAACGTTCTTCTGCGGTGACTACATAGATGAAGCTGGTCCATCGTCGAGAAAAGAGGGGAAGGAAACCCCACCAGTTTTCAAGCTGCGGAAGGAGAATGAGCATATCTTCTTGGAAACTTACTTGGTACTCTTCATATGTAAATTTGCCTTGCCAGGAGGGGCAGACGTCATTTGTCCCTGCATTTTCTATGTGGCCTATGACATGGCACGAGGGAAGGAGTATGCACTCGCACGACCTGTTTTGTGTAGTATTTATCATGGCCTTGGGGCCATTTCCAGGGGAAGACAATTTTAAGGGGATGAAGGCAGGAATGGCATAATAGAGGGTGAGGCCTTCCCGGGGCATTTCACGACTCCTTTCCAGGTCCATTATGTTATGGCTGGCTTGGGCTTATTTTTCGGACACATATCTTATAACCAAAGAGTTGGAGGACTCTTTGTGCCCAATTTTATTGAAGATTGCTGAGCAAAAGGCAATGCGCACAGCTTGTTTTACAATGATCACCTACACATGATCCAGGTGGCGATCTCGGTTGGAGGCCTCATAGAGCATGCATTTGTTGAAGAATTGGCCATCACTTAGACGGTGACTTCACCAGCCAAAAAGAGTTGATATTCATGCTGAGTGTGAGAGGCGAAGTTCTGGCCTACCGCACTGTCCATAGCGCGAAGCTTGAGGGCTACTTCCCCCATCGGTTTGCCTGACAGCATGGGCTAGATCAAGGCTGCCCATTCTTAGTATTCTTCGAGAAATAGCATAGTAAGGCCGCTCGTTGGAAGAAAGACTAATTGGGAACCCTTCGGGAGATTCGGCTCTTGAGGCACATTCGCACTGCTTGGGCTACATGCTTGGAGGCCACTGGGGTCAATAAGTACATTTTGCCCCATTTTGACAGGATGGTACGGGCAACCGAAGCCCACGAGTGCTGGTGGAGAATCACGAACAAGGGGTATTGGGACATGGAACACCCTTGGAAGGGGGAGGGTGGCCATTGGAGCCAAGATACAAGTCAACAAAAAATGTCTACGACCCCTCTCCTAGGTGAAATCTTTACCCTTGGCTCCCCCATGACTAGCGCGTGATCGGGTGGCCTCGCTGGATTATTGTGAACGAGTCTTTACCATGGTTTCTTAGTACGGAGTAGAAGAAAGAGAGCGTTTTTGACAACCTCGTTGACATCTTCAAATGGAAGGAAGGACGCAAGGTCCCGAGGCATGAAGGGCGTCCGGTCAAGGATTTGAATAAGTTGATAAGGAGCAGCTGTCATAGAAAGCTATCCGCCAGCTCATCCAAATCGGGCACCTCGATGACTACTATATCTGAGCAGGAAAAAGGAAATAAGAGGAAGTACGCTACCCCAACAGCCTCTCATGCTCCGGCTAAGAAGGCAACGCGAGCTTCAAAACGCAAAGGGCATAATATCCCTATGGTTTACGAGGCAGAAGACAGATCCTCACCCTCGGCTTCTTCAGAGGGTTGTGTGTCTCCTATTATTTTTAGCCTTCTGCTCTTGAGGTTTCGCCTTCTCCTTCACCTGAACCTTGTCCTGGCCCTTCAGAGGTTCGATCCAGTACCTCAGATCCTACTACCCCGATCGAGATTGCTTCGAACCAGGAATTGATGTCCATGGCTGAAGGGGAGAGTTCAGTCCCAATGGAAGTGAATGAGGCTGATGAGGCTGGCCTTGATGAGGCTGGCCCTGATGAGGTGGTAGAGGCGAAGAGGGCCTCTAGAGTTCTGGAGGCTATTGAGGAGAGGGAAGCCCCGACAGAGCTCGTGGTTATAGAAGAGGATGGAGTCCCAGGGGCTGAAGAGGGACCACCAGAGCAATAAAAGGTTGCCGCCTCGATTGATGTAGCTACAGGGGAACACCCTCAGGGATCAGGCTTAGAGGGCTCGGAGGTGACACCCAACACTGTAGAGGACGCAGACCCTGTAGGAGAGCTTGTAGCTGATGTGGTTGCCGTGGAAGGCAAAGGCAAAGAAGAAGGGGCGAGTCTGCCAAGGTGGACATGGCTGTTCTAGGAGAGGGGACACAGGGAGATGGCACTGCCTCGAGAGAGAGACTATTGTATTGCAGCTTGACGTTGAGATAGTGGCTTCAAGAAAGGAGGTCATCCTTGCCCTAGTTGAGGTAGTGGAGCCTACAGAGGGTGCTGCTACAACACTTGAGCATGAGAGGACCGAACTTGAAGTGAACATGGCGAGGGCTTTGAGCAAAGGGTTTTGTTGAGGTACCAGGGCAACGTGAGGTTACCCCTAAACCTAGGGAGCCTGAGGTCTTGGCAGCAGCTGGGGATCCTCCTGCTGTGGTTGCTCCTACCGTGTTGGTTAGGCCTACTTTCAGCAGGATACCTGGCGTTTTCTTCGAGATGCTGCAAATAGGTTTCCAGAAGCTGAAGGAGCTACCACTCAAAGAGCTTGGAACAACAATCTTGCAGTTGAGGGGATCACCTTATGAAGTGTGCCTGTGCCTGAAGTGCTCCATTACTTCAACAGTATTGCCAACGAGCTGGAGCGATAGAGGGTGAAGGCTCTGCAGGTGGAAAGGGCCACAATGCGTCTAGAAGGCCTACAGCTAGAGTCATTGGAGGCTTCCCTAGCACAAAACCGAGAGTTTTCATAGGTCCTGGTAGGGGAGATGGAAGCTACCATCTCTCAGAAGTCCGCTCTTGTTGAGAAGGCCGTAATGCACAATAACAAGGTGCAGACCCTAAAGGCGAAGATTACCAAATGGGCATAGGAGCTTTCTAGGTTGGAGGAGGAGATGACAGCTTGGGAGGCCAAAGATAAGGAACTGGGCCAAAAGGTATGGGACCTCGAGTTCTCCTTGAGCGAGCAGCTAGCTCTAGTGGAGCACGAGGCTGGGCTGGTGGCCGAATTGAGGGAGGGCATGGAGCGAGCGAGAGCCTCAGCTAAAGAGTGCAAGGGAAGAGTCAATGAGATCATTGATCGTTTTTTATGGCATCTTCTTTCTATTTTTCTCTTTATTGTAAAGGAACAACATTTTTTATGAATGAAATAGTTCTTTTCGTTTTCTATTTCATTGCTTCTGCCCTTTCATAGTTTGAGATGAAAAAGGATAGCCCACTTCTTGCTTCGTCTTATGGTAGCTTGCTGTGGCTTTAATGACCTCGAATGGGGGAGCAGCTGCTTCCTCACCCTTGAGTGTTTGATTGGACAAGGGCTCATAATTCGTGGTTCTCATGATTTGGTGAGCCTGTTTTCTATAAATACTCTACTCTGGGGGAGCCTTGGCTTCGATTCGAGGTGCATTACTTTTGAGCTCGTCTTAGTCTCAGGGACAAACTCCTTCAAGTGCTTTGAAGCGACGCGCATAACCTCCAACTGATTCGAGAGGCTATGAACCTCACTTCTCAGCTCTGTCATGGGGTCTTATTCTTGAGAGTTGGGCTGAGAAGTGTAAGGCCTTCTTTTGACTGCTGGTGATACCCTTGTTCAAGGAGGATGGAATTTGGAGCACCTTCCTTGGTGGTTGGTGTGCTGATTCTGCTTCAAAAAGAGCAATGGGGACATGCAAGACCTTTTGCTGGTATGGTGTGTAGGTGACTCTAGGTGCTGGAAGATCTATCTTTAGGGCGTCCTCAGGCTCGAGAGTTACTCCTAGCTCGCCGTTTTGTTCTTGCAAATTAGAAGTAGAGGGGGAAGGTTCATCTTCGGGAGAGGATACCATGACCTCGATGAGGTGGCAAGGTGTACTCGGGTGGATCGGAGTCAAAGGGAGGGTCTTGCCCTGTCTTTCCTCTTCTTAGAACATGTCTGATCATTCATCTGAGATCTCAACGTCATCATGAGACAAGGGTCCTATTTTCTCATAGACCTCCAATCATCATCCTTTGACTTTTCTGGTGCTGGAAGATCTGTGAAATAGTACTTGGCATCAGCATAATGAGTCTCGGCTATAGGGAACGATCTTTTATCAGTATAGACCATGTGTTGTCTTTCATCTCGGTTGTACTTGAAGCATTAGTAGAGCATGGAAGGAACCACCCCCCGATCATTAAGCCAAGGATCACCAAGTAAGACGTTGTAGGAGGTATCAGTGTCGATTACGTGGAATTGAGCATAATCATTGAGGTCGCCAATCTTGAGGCGAAGGTGCACCGTGCCAGCTGACTTCTCTCCTGATTGGTTCAAACTTACATGGTGATTGGGGTAGGAGTGAGGTCATCAGAAACTAATCCCAATCAGGTGAGGATCCTTCTTAGTATCAGGTTCAATGCTGATCCTCCATCCAACATGATCCGATTGATAGGGCAGGTGTGTAGTTCACCATTTACGAAGAGGGGGGGTTGTGAAATTTGCCTCCCAACTGTAGGTCGTCTTCGGAAAAGGATATTGCGAGGCACCCACTCAGAATGGTTGGGTTAACCTCTATAGGCTTTACTTCGGTCTTGTACATGTCTGGGTTAGAAAGAGCTTCAACCAAGGCCATACGATAGTCTCTAAACAACATAAGGGCATCATATATGCTTATATGGGCTGGAAGCTTTCTCAAGTGCCCAATTGCGTTGTATTTCACTTCATCTTCATTAGTCTTTGGTGTTCCTGATCCAGTCACTGGTGTAGGGAGTAGGGTAGGTTTAAGAATAGGCTTCGGTTGAGTTTTGGTTTGTGACACCGGCTGACTTTGTTGTT
The DNA here is from genome assembly GCF_000471905.2 of Amborella trichopoda. The sequence continues at coordinate 262,070 of NW_006499799.1, forward strand.
CAACTGGTGCAGTCTTGGTTGATGGAGAAGTAATGGGGATTTGTATTAGTGATGTAGAGGTTTGAGGTTTAGCCTCAGGGAAAACTGAAGGATCAAGAAATTTGAGGACCTTGAGCTGTTGAGGTATGGGATATAACTTCTTCCCCGATCTCAGACTCATTTGCACCGTGCTGGATGGTACTTTCAAGATCTGCACCATGTGGGAGGCTTCTTTGGAAGAGGAGCTTGAAGACGGCTTAGTCTTACCTCGGGCGGCCAGGGCATCACTGAAGGTCGAGAATCCAGCCTCCTGAGCCAGCATCTCTCTGAGGTGCCTTTACTACGACCTGCTGAGGCTGGTGCCTTTGAGCTCTCTATTTAGAGTGTCGAAGTCTGGACACTATCGAGCTGCACCTATGGAGAAAATGGAAGAGAGGGAGGAGAAGAAGAGTTAGAATGTCCCAGGTAGCTTTTACATCTTTGTCAGAATTAGACGTGTACAGGGCGTATTTTAGGTCTTGCCTGGGCTTGACCATTGTGGGGTGCTTTTAGCGTCGTCACCCATATTGGAAGAATCCTGAGTTGCTGGTGACTCAGGGTTGTCCACCTGTTTGGACGAAAGGACAAGGCGGGCTGCGCTTGGGATGAAGTCTGACAAGGTCGACAGTTGGGGGAGAGGCCTAAGAAATTCTTCCTCGATTGGTGGTTGAGGAAGACGATTCCTTCGACGGGCGGACTTAGGTCTTCACCGTATCCTTTTGAATCCCTGAGGGGGTGTTTGGACTACCCTATAGGGCTAGTGGTAGTCCTAACTTGGTGGACTGCCTCACGCTTTAGGGATTTGAGTCTACTTCGCCCATGGTAGACTTCCCAAGGCTGAGAGATCGAGGGTTCTAAAGGGTCTAGTGTATGCTCATGAGGGGCTTGTAGTGTGGCTTCCTCTTGAACGAGAGTGATGGGCCGAACACGTTCTGGGAGAACCACACAAACGATGTGGCCTTGCTGGACTTTCTCCATGACTATAGCTTCAAACCCAGAGCACTCTTTGAGCTCGTGGCCCCACACTTGGTGATACGGGCACCAGAGTTTCTCCGTTCTCTGGGCAAGATGCCTCGGTTGCCTAGTGGGCTTGGGAGTGACGAGGCCCTATTGGAGCATTGCTTCGAAATGCTTCGAAGAGGGCTTGCAGGGGGTCTTGCTCAATGTTTTCTTGGCCTTGAGTCGGGAGGTTTTCTTGCATAGGCGGAAGAGGGACTTGAGGGCATCCTTCTGGGTTGCCTTGAACTTCCTGGCACTGCTGCATCTTCTTGGAAGCCGATACATTCGCTCACGTCATGCCCTCGTATGAGAGGTTCTCAGTTCCTGGAGGCAGGAACTTGGGTTGCCTTGTCGGCTTCGGTGTGATGTGTCCTCAAGCATTATAGAAAATTGTTCGTGGAGGATAACGAGTGCCTCGTCACCCTCTTGGATCGTCACTCTATGAGAAGCCTCAGTGCCCCAAATGCCTTCTTTAACTCTTCGAGCTTTATCTGACCCTTGCTAATAAGGGCTTCTATAGTGTCATTGAGCTTATAACAGTCATGAGTAGGGTGGCCTAGTCTTCTATATAGACGCAGTACCTCTCACTTGTCTCTTGCCCAGCCGGTTCAGCGGTGGTGATCTCCGGTAACTAGATCATCTTCTATTCTAGCAGCAGTTGAAGCAGTGTAGGAGTCCACTCCTTGTCGAATGGGTAAACCTTATTCTAGTGTTAGATCCAGAAGTCATTTCACTTACTATTTTTAAAGGGTGGGACCTCGTTGTAGGACTGCTGCTGGCCCCAGGCCGGAGGCATCTGTGCCTTGGAAAGGTCCAGGGTTTGAGGTGTAGTGCTCTTAGTGCCAGTCACGGTGACTGCAGTGCTGATTACTACTTTTTGGTTGCTCTGACTGTTGGAGAGAGAATTTGAGCCGGAGAGTTGCCGACGAGGGCTTCCATGGTGCTTGAACAACCCCTCAATACAAACGTCCATAGAGATGAGCTCTGACATGGAGGGTGGATTGGATGCCTCGACATGCAGGGCGATCACAAGAAGCATGTTTCGTATGTAAGTCTGGACCACCTCCTTCTCAGTTATGCGAGTGGCATGGAAGGTTGCCAACTCTCTCCATCGGGTGATGAACTTATCAACCGACTCATCAGGGTCTTGCATCAGAGTGAGGAGCTCGATGGTTTCCACGTTCCTTTGGACTTTGTAGAAGCGTTGGTAAAACAGTCGCTCCATTTCTTGCCACGTGTGGACCGAATTTGGGGGCAGCCGAGCATACCATTGAAACGCTGGCCCTTCGAGAGTCTTGACAAACTGATGGATGAGAAGTCGTCTGTCAGTTGCCGTCTCCCTACAAGCCGCTTGGAAGTGGGCAGTATGCTGGTGAGGATAAGTAGTACTATTGAACAGGGGGAGCTTCCCCTTTTGGTAGTTTGGGGAAAACGACACCTGGTCAATGTACGAAGGGTACGGCTTCTGGTAGAGTGGGGTCTCTTGCATGCCTGAGACCTTGTTCCTAAGGCTATGAGCCACCATGGCATCTATATCGGTTTGGGAGACCCCGCAGGAGGCAGAGCTATCTTAGGAGGCCGGTGGGGGAGTTTACCTAGGAACTATGTTCTCACCGGTCAGGGAATCGGTCTTATGCTGAGAAGAAGGGGACCTTGAGGCTTCTAAGCATTCCATCTTCTTGAGGATGGATTGCACCATTACCTCGAATCTGCTCATCGTTTCTTCTTGGGCGTCATCCTGCTCATTGATCGCGATGACATTGACCGTTTCTTCTGAAAGGTCAGAGCCAGGTGGAGCAATGGACTGGCGAGGTTAACGAGTCGGGCGTGGCAAGTCAGTCTGCAGGGGTTCCGCTTGCCCTGATTGGACTCGAGCCTTGTATGCCGATCTTGTGAGGATCTGTTCTTGACGGTCTTGGGACCGTAGTTTCTTGGCAGTAATGACCCAGCAATACTCTTGGACTAGCTCAGGTTCTGGAGTTTGGAAATGGAAAAAAGGATTACGAGGTAGGAGGTCATTAGGGATGGTGACCTCAACTACCTTGGAGGCTTTTGGCCAGAATTTAAGACCTCTCTTCTGCTTAATCCTGATACGGTTGTGGACTTCATTCCAGAACCGAGCCTGAGACTTGGACTGCCCCGCCTTCTTTGAACATGTAAGGGACGTGTCTATGAGTTGGATCAAGGAGTGGCGTCCGAGGACAGAAAGCAAGGGTTTCTGCCTTGGAGGCTGAAGGCCTCTGTCTGTCATCAGGTCACTGCCTTAAATCCCCTTGTGAAGCCCGGGTGCACGGTTGGCTCAAGATGGTACTCTTAGGGAAGACCTTTGAGTACCAGGGCTGGAGGTGCTTGCCTGGCGTCAAAAGAGTGACAGAGGAAGGAGCTAGTTCATGACTCTGCCTGAGTTGGGATTGGGGAGGAGCCTACAAGGGTGGTACATGTGCACCTTTAGGTTAATTGTCTGGGAGACTTGGGGGTCGACCTGGGCTCGGTCAAATAGTTCAACATTGGGAGGTCGAGACCGACGAATTTGTGTCTATGAGGGACGAGGTGGAAGCTCATCTCTCACAGAGTGGAATTGTGTGCGCTGGGAGGGAGGAAGGAGAGGTCGACCCTCCTGTGCTCGAGCTGGCATGGAGCTATCGTTGCCCCGAGCTGTGGAAAGAGAACGCATGGTGCATGCAGGGTTCAGCCTCGAGAAGGCCTAGCCCTAAATGCGAACTCAAGGCAATGTGAAGGTTGCTCTGAGGTGTGGCTCAAGTGGATGGACCACGTGCTCTCGAGTGCGTGCCAGGGGTGAATGCCACCGGGTCTCCACCATGTTGTATCGAACCTCCAGATATGGGGGTTTGGAGTGGTGAAAGAGTATGGGGGGTAACCTTAGGGAAAACCTTAGGAGCGACGACAACTTGCTTGCCTCTCGCAACAGGGGTTGGGGAAGCCTTCTGGCGTACCTCAACAATATGACCTGTAAGGGACTTACTGGTAGCAGGGTGTGTCTTGTGTGCCATTGCAGATGTGTCACCGATGCAAGGGGCCTTCGTGGAGAGTCCACCAGAGCGAGAAAGCAGGGAGGCAAGGACCTTTAAGTCCCCTCTTGCACCGATCCAAGAGAGAACCTGGGAGCCAGACTGTTAGTCCTGACTCAGAATGTGTGTGGGGAAGGAGGCTTGAGCAGCTTGCTTCCTTGGGAAAGTCACAAGTGTCCGGATAATGAAATCCCCAGTGGAGTCGCCAAGCTGTTTAGGTGCCTCCATCTCGTCTTCTGGATCTAGAATATCAAATGACATGTATCTCGGGTTTCTAGTGAACCTAGGATTTGAGACCTCTCT
>NW_006499799.1:266935-337015 GCF_000471905.2 Amborella trichopoda
GGACTTACTTAGGCTAGCTCATGTTGGCACCCTCTTAGATCACGTCAGAAAGTCCCCCAGCTACTTTAGCTGGTTCAGAATCACCTCCCTTGACCTGCAATGTCCTTGTTTTTCTGCACAACACTTTTACGGTTAATTTGCAAGTTAAGTGGGTCAAAGAGACCCACCCTTGTCTTAGGGCAATACACGTTCATGTGGTTAAGAATGTGAGAGGCTAGGATGATAGAGTTGAAGGTCCGAACAAAGGTCGAAGAGAAAAGAAAACATGATGAAGGGATGAGACTAGATCGATAGCCGGACAGTGACCGACTCGGAGTGATAGCAAGACGGGCATGGTACCCAGGACCAGCACAACAGCAAGACTACTCAAAACCGAGGCCGATATGGCGGTGCTAAACTAGGTCAACCCTCAATCAATTGCGAAGGGGAGAAAATGAAGTGAAGGCACGAGATGGCAGAGAGATAGGGTCCTAACGGCACTTGGCATCGCCACCCATGATCGTGGAGTAGTAGTGTCACAACCTTTGGACAATGCTAGACACTACTACTTGCGGCGTGAGGGGAAGCAAGGAACTACAGATGGCGATAGGCATTGTCGTTGGCAACACAAGAAGGTAGCACACCCCTGTGCGGGCGACGAGAGCCTCTCGTGAAGCGCACAAAAATAACCATTTACGAAGTGTACGGTGATAGTTCCCATGAGGAGCACGATAGTAGGCGTGGGACGCAGGAGGAATGATGATGAGGACCAAATGCACTGAGGAGGCTCGCGGACGGTGATTGGCATCGTGCACGAGAAGAAAGCTCACGGGCGGCGATAGGCATTCTGAGACCTCTCGTGGGAGGCGATAGGCACCGTCGTCTGTGATAGGTGCACAACAGGGGAAGACCCTTGCTAGCGGCAATGAGTTTCACGGTCTGTGCTCTTCACTGAGGCGTCGAGGAAGCATCTGCAGACGGAGATGAGCAGTGCCATCTGCAAGCCTCGCTGGGAGGTAAAGATGGATGAACAAAAGGAGTAGGCTCGTGCATGGCATTGTCATCGCCATGCGCAACTTTTGAGGCCACAGGAGAGGCATGCACGCACTGCTACTGTCGTGCATGACCTCTGAGGGGAGCTCAGACGGAGAAAGAGGAAGAAGAAATAAAAGAAGAGAGGGAGAAAAAGAAAAGAAAATATAAGAGAGAGAAAATTTACCTCAGGCCTAGGGGTACCGATCCAAAAGTTTGCCTCACCTTACTCTCTCTCTCAAACGTGACCCAACAATGAGAAGAAAGATAAACTTTATTAAGTAAAACTCTCTCTTTGTGTGTATTGCCTTTTGCGTACAATGATGGTACAAGGTATATATAGAATTTGCCCCAAACATGGGTGGATGATCAAAAGTAACCCTAATTTTTGAAAATTAAGATTAAATTGAATTAAGAGAAATTAAAAAATAGGGTGCAAAATGATAGATTTGCCCTTACTAACAATTTGTAAAATTCCAGAACAGTCATTGTGTTGCCCTAGAACTTTTCTTATATGGCTTGGCATGGCGATCGATTCGATACCAACTTTGAGCCATGGATTGTGTTTTTAGGGCACGATCATGTGACTTGAATTTTGGTTGAATCTTGAAACTTTGGATCAATAGTGCACTTGTTCCTTGATTTTTTTTTTATTTCTTCACTGGATCACGCTGATTTTCCTGCATTTTCTTCACAGATCAGCAACTTCTCTCTAGAATTTCTTCAGGCTCGAGCATTGTTATGGGGCATGCCACATATCGAAATGCTCATCTTGATGAGATGAATATGCTCACAAAATTTGAGCTTGACCCAACCTCAGACGAGTGAGATATGAGCCTCGAAATTCACTGGTCGTGACTGTCCCTTCAATTGTGTGGAGTTGCAGGGCGGCCGAACAGGAATAGCGTGCGACTCCTCCTGTTTCACTCTTTTGCCTATAACTTCTACCTGGAGTGTCTATTCAAGCTAAAATTTGACCCTTGGGTTTTCAGCTGTGCTGGATCCAATGGTGGTGGTCCTATAGTAAATTAGGACATCGAAAATGTAGCTCTAGTTATAGGGTCCATTTCAGGATGCTAGAGGCCGATTATGTTGGAATTGTTTCTCAGTCTGCACTACCTTTGACATGTCAGAATGCGACGAAACTTGGCAGGAAACTTTTGAGAGACCTCATGAAGATCTTGGTCAGTTTTGGGTCTATAATGATATTGTCAGGATTTCCACTGTTTGCTAGGCTTTATTGAGCGGGGTCCCCATGATGATGAAAAATATCTTCCAACAACTGTCCCTAACCGAACCATTTGTGTGCACGCACCACCTTCATTACTTACCCAATAAACCCACTCACTCACTACCACTATTCATCATTCCCCAGTGAGTCTCACCCATGCTCACAGAGTCTTTCAGGCTGAACTAGCATTTCGGACCACACAAATCTCAAGATTAAGAGTGGACCCTTGTGACTCTGCCTATAATTGAAGCCCTGGGCATTGGATAATGGACTGACCTGAGTTCTGTAGATAATCCCAAGAGATCACGGAATACTAGTCCCTAGGTTTGGGCAGGTTAGTCGGCCATGGAGCGATCATCATAGTCACCTTGAGTGACTGACATGGTGATTGTTTCTGACTCGGTTCTAGAATCTTGACTTGGGGTGAGATATAGACTCGACGGCTTGGGGCAGACCTAGCCTGACTCTAGGGGCAAAACGTTAACTAAGACCTAGGCTAAGACTAGACTGGAACCTAGACGTGCTAGACTCAATGGGTTTTAGTTCAGACCCTGAACTAAGGTAAGCCTAGTCTAGCTCTAGAGGCAACTCTATGCTTAGACCTATGCTTGAACCTAGACTAAGACCTAGACTAGATAGTTATGAGTCTCGACTCGGACCAAGAGTGGGTCTAGGTTCCGATTTGGGTGTTAGCCTGGTTCGGACCTGGACTGAGCTGAGCGCAAACTTAGGCTTCAACCTAGAGGGTTGTAATAGATCAGACTGGGTGTTGACCCGGACTGGATCAAAGTTGGTCTAGGCACGAGCCCTTGGCTCTGACCAAAAGGGGACCTAGGTTCAGACCTGGGTGTGAACCTGGTTCGAACCTAGGCTAAGTTGAGTATAAGCCTAAACTTGGACTCAGAGAGTTTTTATGATCATACTCGGTATGGACCAAAACTAGATTAAGGATGAAATAGGAATGAGCCTTTGGCTCAGATCAAGAGGGGGCCTAAGTTTGGACCAAGGCAAAACTTGGTTCAGACCTGAGCTAATATCCAAAGAAATTTGATGATCAGACCAGGTATAGGCCTGGACTGGATTGAAGATGAGTTAGGAACAAGCCTTCGGCTTGGACCAAGGGGCGGTCTAAATTCGAACCAAGGCGAAACCTGGTTCGGACCTGGGCTAAGCTGGGTACAAGCCTAGACTCGGACTCAGAGGTTTGAGCTTGGACCAAAAGCAAGTCTGGACCGAGATCTAAGATTAGCCAACATAAATAAGCAAGCACAACGCACGAAAACGTTTGACTTAGATTATAGGTAGGCTTGGCTTGAGAGTGGGTTCCTAACTATTGAAATGCGGCTAACCTGATATAGATCCCCACATAGGTCCTGGCCTCCCGTTATAGGATGTTCACTAAGTCCTACCATACATAGAGTTGCTTTGAGGCAAAGGATTATGGAGGGGTGTTCACAACTAAACTTATGCGAATCTCAACCTCCTCGATTCTCAAAGCTAGGTTCCCCTCATTCCGTTAATGTGGATTTTGGGGTTTTTCGAAATATTTGTTTGCTGGTTTCCCGGGCATTCCCAGTCTGGTGTGTGCTAGAGTGCGTAAAGAAGCACGCAAGAAAAAATAAAGTGGCAAGCAGGCAGGCGCACAATGTAATGAAGAAATAAAGCAAGCGATTTGGCACTACTCGTGCTTAGCGATGCGCGCTTCTAGGCAAAGCTTGCTCCAAGCACAATATAGATGGAGGGGAAAGCAACTCGTAAGAAGGTACATTCAAAATAGTGAGACCAGGTACAATCCATGCTAAGTCGAGCACGGCCCTTGTCGAGGGTGACTCGAACGAGACATGGTTCAAGGAGGGTGCAGGCAACGCTCAATGTATTTTTTTTTATTTTTTTATTTTTTTTAAATTTTGATGAAACATAGTTAAACTAAGCAAGGTGAAATCAAGGAAAATATTATTTCAATCAATATTAACAAACTAAAATAAAATCAAAAGGCCAGGAAATAAACAAACCTATCTGAAGCAAAATATATTTTTTATATTTTTAAAAATTTTATTTTAAGCCACAAATTGGTGATTAGGAATAAAAAAGGCTCTGGAATAGGCCTGTGGGGTCCCAAAATATTTTGAGACCACTGCAATTGGGTGACACTGGTGGTGTCGCTCGGGCGGCACTACTGGTGTCGCCCTTGACGAAATAAGGCTACAATAAACTTGGAGAAGCAGGGAAAATAATATTTCTAGTGAAATAAATTAAAATAGAGTAAAGAAGAACTGTGCTGACATAACAGACCTGTATCAAGTAAAATACTTTTTTTTGTATTTTTAAAAAGTTTATTTTGATCTGAAATTTTTTCAACAGTCACAAGAGAGCCCCAAGAACAAGATTGAAAAGTTTCAAAAGATTATGAAACTTCTAAATTTGGGCGACACGGGGAGTGTCGCCCCGGATCTGGGCGGCACTGGTGGTGTCGCCTGGCCGACACTGCTGGCGTCGCCCAGAACAAACAAGGTTTTTCAGCACCAAAACCCTGGGTCCCGGTCACAGCCAACTTTTTGGGACCTTTTGTGACTAAAATAAGTGAAAAACAATGGATAAAAATCGTATTTTGGCGCTTGGATCAAGCTCAAAATGCCCCACGGTGGGCGCCAAACTCTTTACACTGAAAATCAGACAGATCTTCCGACAAAGATTTCTCGGATCTTGAAACCTTAAACTAATGAAAAATATTTGGTAGAGAAAGAGGGACAAATCAAATTCAGATTTGAGGTCAGATCTGGTTGGAAACGAGGAGATCCACTCTAAGATTTGTGGCACAACCAACATGATCCAACACATCAAAAACATGATTTTAAAGAAAATTAAAGGTTCAAAATAAAAATAAGATAGAATCAAACAATAATGAGAAAGACAAAGAAAGAGTTAAAGAATGATACCAAACCGGGTTGGATGGCCCGGGACTCCCGAGCCTTCGAGGGCTCGCCCGTATCAGAACCAGCATCCTGTTTGCCTCTCTGATTTGGATGTTGACTAGCAGATCTCTGGTTTCAAAGGGTTGTTGTACCCTAAGGATGGTCTAGGGTTGTTGCGCCCTAGAGGTCTAAAGTTTTCAGGCTTAGGGTTAGGGTTAGGGTTTTCTCAGCTAACTCTTTTCTCAAGCCGTGGTCTCTCTAGAGTTTCAATCTTTTTCAAGGGTTTCAATTCTTTTCCCCCAAATGGCCATGAAAAGAGATTTTATAAGCGCTATGAATTTGTTGGGATGGATAACTTTCCATAACCAACAGATCCTCTAGCTAAAATTTCTGTTTTTGGGGATACGTATCTGGGCGACACACCTAGTGTCGCCCAAATAAATTTGGTAAACACCATACAAAATGGTAAGAAAATCAACACAGGAAGGAAATTTTCACTTTGGGCCAAAGAGGGGGTGAGCGACACTGGCAGGTGTCGCCCAGGCGACACCACTTGTGTCGGCCAGTCTGGGCTGCGTGACTCAGCTACTATTGCCCAAACCAAAAGTTGTCAAAAATGAGTTTTTTCAGTTCAGGTGTGTTCCTCAACCTCTTTTGAAGCTCTTAGAGAAAATTTGAGTGCTAAAGGATGTTTTTTTACTATTTTTAATGATTGTTTTGGTAGAACAGTGCAAAACAGGGTTTCTACAAGGTTCCAGGTAGGCAGATTGGTTCTGGGTCACAGGTTAGGCAATGGACTATGGATTTGGGTTTACTAAGATAGTGTGGTCCTAAGGATTCAGCAAACGACAAAAATTTGCTTAATTTAAATCTACAATAGCATGAGTGCATCATAGACACTCAAGAGAGCTGGGAGTCACCTCAAGTGTCCAATCACATCGTGTTTGACTTTGTCGACTTCAGGAAAGATAGCTCCTTGGTTCACCACTGGTTATGGAGGGATAGATGATAATGAAGTGGTTTTTAGAGGGGATGGGTTTGCTACAGCCATCAAGGAAGGATCTATTGTAGTTCTGGGAGAAGGAATAGAAGGTTGACAGGGTTGCATAACCGAAGTGTATGTCGATAAGATAGGGCAAGATGAAGGCTATGATAGTTCAGGATTTTTAAGGAAAGAGGGTGAAGGATTTGGGTAAGGGATTGGGGGTGGTCCCAGGTATTTTAGAAGAGGAGGTGATTCTCGAATTTGAATTGGCGAATTATGATAGGGAACTATATGGGAAACTGATATTTGGATTGGTTTAAGTCTCTTTCATGACCTCAACGTCACTCGATCAACTGCAGCTATTGTACTTCCTCATGAAATGTCAACATGTGGCATGCTTCATAATTTGAAGAAATTTCTTTTTTTGAGTTCTTCCATAGTTCCCCTAAGGCAGGCTCTGCAGGCCATTGAGACTTCTTCTCAGTCTTCGGGTTTAAAAGTTGATTGTATACCGATTCTAGAGTAAGACAAGGCTTGTCCTTTTTAGCAGCGGAGGCCATAGCATCTTCAACATTCAAGAATCCGGCCTTTTGAGCGAACATCTTCCCTATCTGCTTACTACGTCATTTGCTGGTATTGCAGTGTTTGAGCTCCTCATTAAGAGCCTCAAAATATTGGCACTCCATGGTGAGTTTAGAGAGAAATTGTGAGAGGGGAGAAGGGTTTGAAGAATCAGAGATAGAAGAAGGGACAAAGCTTTTAGGGTCATCACTTAAATTGGACCAAACCAGGTAGCTTTTGAGTTCATCACCTGAATTGGACTCAAAGAGGGTTTTAATGTCTTCACTCTCATTGGACGTAATCGATGACCTTTTAACGTTGTAAACCTTGTTAGATGATTGTTGGGGGTCTTTAAGGTCTACCCTGCATGGACCGTTGATGGGTGCTTTTAGAGTCTTCACCTTTGTTAAACAATTTTGGGGTTCTTTTAATATCCTCATCCATATTGGATAGGTTTTGAATTGTTTTTATGGTTATATATTGACCACATGCAACAACGAGAACTTGCCTTGGGATGAAATCACACAAAGTGGGAAGTGGGGGAAGGAATGCTGCTTCAACTTGCAATTGTGGCAATATTAATTTTTGGCATTGAGCCTTCGAAGGTCATTTGTTCTCCTTGTTTTTCTTAATAGGTACGATCCTACGAGTTTGTGGAATAGGAACTACCATGACCCCGCCCCTTGGGCCCACCGCTCACCACAGGAGGGCAACAGAGCGCTGAACTGCGATCACAGAATGAGCTAAATAGCCCACCTTTTGGCGAGAGGCCTTACATTATCATTGGGTGGTCCCATGTATAGTGTCCATATAGATCTGGGGGGCACGACCCTCTCAGATATTCATATTCACATCCTGACTCCCATCCTATCATAGGGAGCAGGGGTAGATCACGGCTATAGGAACCATCATTCACATATTAGGTACGCTTCCCAATAGGCAGCCGCCAGCACCATCATTCACACAGTAGGTGCCCACATTCACATCCTGACTCCCATCCTATCATAGGGAGCAGGGGTAGATCACGGCTGTAGGAACCATCATTCACATATTAGGTACCCTTCCCAATAGGCAGCCGTCAGCACCATCATTCACACAGTAGGTGCCCATTCATATATCACTGTATGGTACCATCATTCACACAATAGATACCCATTCATATATCACATACACAGTATGGTACCATCATTCACACAATAGGTACCCATTCATATATCATAGAAACATTATGGTACCATATCACATAAACAGTATTGTACCATGATTCACACAGTAGGTACCCATTCATATATCACATAAACAGTATGGTACCATCATTTACACAGTAGGTACCCATTCACATGTACCATAATCAGTGGTAATATCGCATCAACAGTGGAAATATCATGATAACAATGGCAATATCACACTTATGCATACAATACAATTTCTGCATTCATAGACCATGACATACGCTCACAGTTTGGGTCGTAACTCTTGGACCAATTAGAGTATGAAGACGGTTCCAAAACCATTTTTGTGCTAGACGCACCAGTATTTAAAAGGAAGATGGTTTGAATACAATCGAATCTTATTTGGCCCCCCAAAGGTCCATGAGAATGCAGGCCTAGTCGTTGTACGATGATGTGTGCATGGAACAGCGACATACCCTACTTTACAATGCAATAACTTTCGAACTGTGAGGAATTTGAGACATTTCCAATGACCAAATTTCATACCAAGGCACATATCTTTCTGACAAGGACAATTTGAAAGGATTTCGACTCCGTTTAGTTGTTCAAAATCCCATACCAAATTAAGGGGGTAGTTTTGGTTTTTATTAAGCTGTCCGTAGTGATATATTCTCACAAAATGACGCCTATATTTCAACCTATGGGGAATTAGAAAATATTTTGTGCATGAAAAGTTTAGCTCTTCCAACGATCTTTCAAATGGATGTGATTTGGCAGGATTTGGACTTCATTGGTTTGGTGAAAACTAGTGATTACAGTATGGTTAGTGCAAAATCTAGGAAAACAGTTAAGCAGTGACCAACCCACACAAATTGAATATATCTTCCTTTTTGTAAAGAATTTCAACAAAGAGAAAGCATAAAAGTTTTACTAGACTCACATAGATTTCCAATGGCTATGATTTGAGGTAAACCGGACCTCGTTTGGCCATTCAAATCCTTTTAGAAATACGGGTAAGCTCCTGGAATTTCACAGTGGTACTAGGCATGCCTCAAGAACGTGCTCCATAACTTCAATCTCATGCCAAAGAACATGACAATCACTGTTTCCACACAATATAACCAAATAAACATTCATTTCTTACACAACCATGATTCATGCATTCACTCATAACATTCACATTCATCATAGCATAAAATCCCAAATTTTCTACAACACATATACTTCCATTTCTCATTTCACGTACATAAATTTCCATGCATCCTTATGACTATAGTACAATAGTGAAGGATTCACTTACCTGCTCAGCAATGGTGCCTTCTCCCAACTCTTCTTGCACAGCTCCACCCCCACTCCAACAATGGCTGCCCACCCAACTTTCCCCCAACTTGCCTTAGAGAGAGGGAGAGATGAAGGGGAAAAATGAGGGGCGTGAGAGAGGGAAGAGCCTTAAGTATTCTTGGAGGTGGGGTGGCTTGTCCAAGTGGTGCTAAAAGGCTTAAACATCTGGACATGTGGCTTCGAGTCAGCATGCACTCTCCATGTGGGGCTCTTTTTACTTTCTCATTGTTGGGACACAAACTCGACCTTTAAAACTTAGCATTTCCGTCATCGCCCGACACAAAATCCTCTTTTCCTTTTGAATTTATTTCCTCCAAGATTTTAATGAGCTGAGGATCTTCTTTCTGTGCTACTCGGATTTGTTGGAAGAGATGGGGCTCTATCCTTATACATGAAATTATTCATTTCCCTTCTTCAAGGGACAAAGCTGGGTGCCATTCTACTACATCTTGTAATAGTTTCATCTCTCGAACCATCATGTTAGCCACTGACACCACGGGCTTCCTACTCAAGGCATCTGCCACGACGTTTATCTTGCTCGGGGGGTAGTTGATGGTACAATCATAATTAGTGAGCAAGTCCATCCACCTTCTTTGTCTCATGTTTAATTCCCTTTGAGAAAATAAGTTCTTAAGACTCTTATGGTCTGTGAACACCTTAAAGTGGGCTCCATACAAATAATGCCTCCTAATTTTTAGGGTGAAAAGTACAGCCACCAACTCCAGATCATGAGTGGGATAGTTTTGTTCATACGGCTTTAATTGCCTGGAGGTGTAGGCTATAACTTTTCCTCGTTGCATTAGTACACACCCAAGCCCTTTGTGCAACGCATCTGTGTAGACTATGAAATCTTTGTTCCCCTCAGGCAAGGTCAGTACCGGAGTTATAGTCAGTCTCTTCTTCCATTCTTGAAAGCTTCTCTCGTAGTTATCGGACCACAAAAACTTAACTTCCTTTTGGGTTAGGAGGGTTAGGGGAAGTGCTATCTTCGAGAACCCCTCTACCAAACGCTTGTACTACCCTGCTAGTCCCAAGAAACTGCGAATTTCAAATATATTCGTTGGTCTTTCCCACTTGAGTACAACCTCAATCTTATAAGGATCAACAAAATCCCTTCTTTGGAAATAATGTGCCTGAGGAATGCCACACTTGGGAGCCAAAACTCACTCTTATTGAGCTTCGCATACGATCTTTCCATCCATAAAGTCTGAAGGACCATTCTCAAATGCCGTTCATGTTCTTATTAACTCTTGGAATATAACAAAATATCATCTATAAAGACTATACAAAGTTATCTAGATAGGGCCTAAAGACTCTGTACATCAGATCCATAAAGATAGCTGAGGAATTTGTTAATCTAAAAAGCATGACTAAGAACTCGTAGTGGCCATAACGAATCATGAATGCGGTTTTGGAGATATCCTCTTTCTTAACCTGTAGCTGATGGTAGCTTGACCGGGGTCAATCTTAGAAAACACTTGGGGCCTTTGTAGCTGGTAAAAAAGGTCATCAATTCTTGGTAGTGGGTACTTATTCTTCACTGTAACTTGATTCAACTATCTATAGTCAATGCATAGTCTCAAGGTAGCATTTTTCTTCTTAACAAACAGGACCGATGTGCCCCATGGTGACACACTAGGTCGGATGAACCCTCTATCTAATAATTCTTGCAGTTGCTCTTTCATTTCCTTTAACTCAACTGGGGCTATTCTATAAGGGGCTTGAGATATAAGGGCAGTACCAGGGGCCACCTCTGGGGGCAGAGAAGTTAACTCTTCGAGAAAGACCTCTAGGTATTGTCTTACTACTGGTATCTCTTCCAATTTGGACTAGATATTTCGGTTCTCTACTATATAAACCATGTATCCCACACATCTTTTGGCCAACAGGCGAGAGGCCCAAAGGGTTGAGATGTTTTGTACAGGAGGAACATCCTTAATGCCCTTAAAAAGTAGTTTAGGTTGGCCCGGCGTCTAAAGGCTACAGTCTTATCAAAACAGTCCACTGTGGCATAGTGAGTGAACAACCAATCCGTACCCAAAATAATATCAAAGCCTTTGACATCAAGGAGTACCAAGTTTATAAGCAACACCTGCCCTTCAATCACAACCTCACACTGCTTATATACTATATCAGTTTCTATCGACCACTCAAGGGCGCACATACTATCAAAATCCAATCAAGTTGTACATATTTAACATTCAAGTGACATGCAAAGTGTGGTGCAACAAATTAGTGAGAAGATCCAGGATCAATTAAAACTCTTGCCTAAAATCCACATACAAAGAGCAAACCTCAAATAACAGAGGTTGATGCCTTAGCCTCCTGCTCACTCAGGGCGAACACCCACCCTTGAGCCCTCGGCCGATCCTCTGGTCCCTTGACAGGACAGTCTTTCACTAGGTGGCCCAATTTACCACACCAAAAGCAAGTCTTGGTCTTTCTGAAGCATTCAGTCGCCTTGTGATTTCCCAAACCACAGTGAGGGCAGATTGGGTGTCGATTGCCCCTTACATCACTTGGGATAGCCCCCGAGATTCTAACACCACCTTGATTGTCTCTCCCCTTCCATTCTCTCCTTGGGGGTGGTCGTGCCTTCTTCTTAAAACCCCCAGACTGGGTGACGCCCATCCTTCCATCCTTTCTTGCGTAAAATTTATCGTCATCTCTCTGCATTTTTTGGGCTAGGTCCATGAGTGGAGAGAAGGTCTTGAGGTTTGCTGTAATAATCCTTCTCCTAATATCAGGCCGAAGGCCCCTCTCTAATTTACTGGCCTTTCGCCCCTCAGTGTAGGATGGCATTTTTCATCAACTGCTTAATGAAGGCCTAGCAAGTAGTGGAAATTTTGACAGTCTCAAAATAGCCCCAAAACTGGCCAAGATCTTCAAGAGGTCTCTTAAAATTCTCTTGCCAATTATTGTCACATTTCGTCATGTCTAAGGTAGTGCAGACTAAGAAATAGTTCCGGCAAAATCAACCTCTAGCACCCTGAAATGGAGCCCTATAATCAGAGTTACATCTTCAGCATCTGAAATCACTATGGTACCACCACCATTGGATCCGATATGGTTGAAAACTCTCAGGGGTCAAGTTTCAGCCCAAACAAATACTCCAGGATGAAGTTATAAGTGAAAGAGTGAAACAGGAGAAGCCGCACGCCATTCCCGTGCTGCCACCCCGCAACACTACGCCATTAAAGGGATAGTCACGACAAGTGACTTTTGACGCTCATATCTCAGTCGCCCCATGTCAGATCGCACTCAAATTTTGTGAGCATGTTCGTCTAGTCAAGACGATCAATTCGATATGTGGCACGCCCGTGACAATACTCGAGTGTGAAGAAAAGCTAGAGAGAAGTTGTTGATCCTTGAAGAAAGTGCAGGAAATTCAGCAGCATCGTGTCTCACTCGAGCGCCCAAATCACACTGCTCGCGAGCCCGATCGACGTGGGACCAATTCCATTGCGGGCATAACGTCTCAAGCATCTTTGACCCGAACCCCATACATGATGAACGGCTAGATTCTGCACACGAAACTGACGAACAGACTGCAAATTCCATCATCGAAATCCTTGATTCTGGCCAAAATTCCAAACTTGCAACATCTTCGTTCGGCTAGGGAATCAAGCTGCATTTGGTGCCCCGTGATAGTAGTGGCATGCTCAGTATGATTTAGTGAAGAAAACACATGAAAACATAAGGAACGGACACACTATCGATTCAAAGTTTCAAGATCTACTCAAAATTCAAGTCGCATGATCATGCACCAAAAACACAATCCATGACTAGAAGTTGTTATCAAATCAATTGCCATGTTGAGCCCTACAAGAAAACAATCATCTTATGATCAACTAGGCATCAGAATGACCCCGGATCAACCATGCAGGATCACGCAAGTCCTAGGGCAACAAAGGGATTGTTCCTGAATTTTTTAACTTTATAGGAAGGGGCAAATCTATTATTTTGCACCCTAATTTCTAATTTCTTTTAAATCAATTTATTCTTAATTTCAGCAATTAGGGTTACTTTTGATCACGCACCCATGTTTGGGGCACACTTCTATATATATGTACCACCATTATACGCAGAAAAAGAAAAGGCAGATACATTGATGTAAAATGACGCAGCTCTGATACCAATTGATGTAAAAAAATAAAAGCAGAAAAAAATAAAAATAAAAGGTTGAGAGAATATACCCTCTCTCAAAGTTTGTAAGGGAATTCACCCACCCTCTCTCAAGGTCTGTAAGGGAATCCACCCCAAAAATCTCTTCGCGAGACCAAATTTTATTAACTCATCTACCTTTTTTTTTTACAATGAAGGGAAATCTCCCTTTAAATAGACTGAAAAATAAGATAAACATTAACAAAAAATCTCTCTCTACACTTTTCCTATTTTATTTCTTCTTCTCTATTTTCTCTCTCTTAACCTAGTTTCTTGATCATCCATATCTTCTTTCTTTAACCATCAGGTACCCATCACGTATAAAAAAAGATAAGATTTTCCACATTTTATTCATAGTCATGCTACCCACGTTTTTATCTAAAACATTCCTAATAAAACCCCCTTAGATTTAACAACTCCCCTAATTTAATCTTATTTATTTAGCTTCCTAAACTAATCTAACTGAGACAAGATAAACACAATATAAACTCTTACCCACCCTAATTATCCCTATGCACATGCATATATCTGAAGAGCTAAACAAAAGAACAATAAAAAATTAAAATAACCCTAATATTATTTGCATCATACATACACACATAAAAGAGAGTTTTCACTTAATACAAGTTTCTCTTTCTTATCATTATGGTGTTACGCTTGAGAGAGAGGGTGAGGTGAGAGAAATATTCGATCGGTATCCCTAAGGTGGAGGTAAATCTTCTCTCTCTTCTTTTTCTTTTCTTCTTCTCTCTCCCTTCTCCCCTCTCTTCTCCCTCTTCTTCATCTGAGTCCTTGTGGAGGCTCGCATGGTAGTGGCAGTGCTGGGCATGCCTCTCCATTGGTCTCACAGGTCGCGCATGGCGATGGCAGCACCATGAGTGAGTCTCCCTCCTCTCCTTCTCATCTGTCTCGTTCTCTCATTGAAGTCTGTACATGGCATTGCCCAATGCCACCTACAGACATAGATTTGATATCTTGATGAAGAACCTTGATGGCAAAGTGTGGTCTCGCCTGCAGAAGTCTTCCTTTGCTGCGCATCTAGCGTAGACATACCTATCGCCTCCTACCAGAGACCCTGATAATACCCATCACTGTCTGCGAGATTCCTCCATGCTCCCGGTGCTGATCATTGTTCGCTCTGCGTCCCACGCCTATTGCCGTGCGACCTAGGAGAAACCATCATGTTGTGCCTTATCAGGAGCCAACGCTGTCCACACGGGATGCGCCGGCTCCTTACATTGCCCACCGCGATGTCCATCGACGTCTGACTTTCCCCTTCTCTGCGCTATCTCGTTCTTTCCTCTCCACCTCTTTCTCTCCTCACACGATTGGGGGTAGGCCTAGCCTAGGACCGACACGCTGACCTCGGCTCCAAGTAGTATTGCCACCATGCTGGTCCTTGAATCATGCCCTCCTTGCTACCGCTCGGAGTCAACAACTTCTGACCGTCATGCTAGTCTAGCCGTTCCATCAAGTTATCTTTCCCTTTCTACCTTTCATCTAACCTTGCACTTCATCGCCTTCTCACATGAATGCATTACCCCGAGACAAGGGTGGGTCCTTTTCGGCCCACTTATCTTACAAATTAACTGTAGAAGTGTTGTGAAGAAAAATAGGAGGATTACAGGTCAATGGAGGTGATTCCGAACAAGCTCAAGCAGCTGGGGGCCTTCTTCGTGATCAAGAGGGTGCCCACGCGAGCCAGCCCGAGTAAGACCCGAACCCACTTAAAATTCCTCTCTCATTAGTTGGTATACCTGCCCTTGCCCTCGAGCAAGGTTCTAAGAGAGCGATCTCAAGTCCTGGGTCCACTAGAGAATCGAGACATGTGTCGCCCGATCACCTAGATCCAGAGGGCGAGATCGAGGCACCTAACCAGCTTGGCGACTCCATTGAGGACTTACTACCCGTTAGTCGATTCACTCTTGTTTGACCAGTTTCCCTTTTTACTTTCTGCACTCATTTATATGGCACCTGGGTTGTTCAACCCCTTCATCCGGGTCTGGGATTTCATTATCCCTGAACTCGTGGCCATCTCAGGGAAGCGAGCCACTCAAGCCTCCTTTCCCACTCTCCTTTTGAGTCGAGACTCATTGTCGGGCTCCCAGGTTCTCACCTGGGTCGGTGCGAGAGGGGATTTAAAAGTCCTTGCCTCCCCGCTTTCTCGCCCTGGTGGACCCTCCACTAAGGCCCCTTGCATGGGCAACACTTCCGTTGCCGCGCACCCTACTTTAGGAAAGTTGCTAGTCATACTACTGTGGTAGGTAATAAGGCTGCCCGATCCATCCGTGCGAAAGGCAAACAAATTGTCGTCGCTCCAGAGGTTCGTCAATGCTCCTTCACTTCACCAAGCCCCCACACCTGGACGGTCGTTACACAGAGGCGAAGCCCCTAAGGTCTTCACCCCTCGCACACACTCAAAGGCTCGTGGTCTATCCAGTCCAGCCACACCTCAAAGCAACCCTCGTGCGACCTTGAGTTCGCATCCAGGACTAGGCCTTCTCGGGCCAAACCCTACATGCGCCATGCATTCGCTTACGACAACTCGGGGCAGCGCTTGCTCTATGCTACCTCAAGCACAAGAGGGTAGACCACTCTATCTTCCTTCCTGACACACACATCTTCACCTTGTGATATATAAGCTCCCGGTCTCGTCCCTCACAAACACAAGCTTGTGGGTCTCGGCCTCCAAAGGTCGAACCCATTGACCGAGCCCAGGCTGACCCCCAAGTCACTTAGACGCGTAACCCTAAAGGTGTACACGAACCATCATCGTAGGTCCCTTTCAGAGCCATTCTCAGGCGGAGTCACGAGCTGGCCTCTCTTTCCTCTGCCGCTCTCCTGACGCTAGGCAAGCACCTCTAGCCCTGGTACTCAAAGGAATTTCCTAAGAGTACCATCTTGAGCCATCCTCGAGTCATCCGAACACCGTGGCCACACAAGGGAACTCGGGGCAATGGTATTTCGTATTGAGGTCTCCAGCCTCCAAAACAAGAACCCAAGTTACGCTCCATCCTTGGACCCCAATCCTTGCTCCAAATTATAGACATGGCCTCTCATGTTCAAAGAAAATGGGGCAGTCTAGATCTCAAGCTCGATTCTGAAATGAGGTCCACAACTGCGTCAGAATCATGCTCACGAGAGGCCTATAAATCCTGACCAAAGAAGCCTCCAAGGCAGTCGAAGTCGCCACCCTGACAACCTACTGCCTTGTAATCCCTTCTTCCCTCCTCAAACTCCGGAGCCTGAGCAAGTCCAGGAGTACTATTCAGTGATCACCACTCAAAAGCCACGGTCCTAAGACCATCAAGAGCCAGTCCTCACAAGATCGGCATACAAAGCTTGAGTCTAGTCGGGGCAGGCTGAGTCCCTCTAGACTGACTTGCCGCGTGTGACTCGCTAGCCTTAACAGTCTGTTACATCACCTGACTTTGGCCTCCCAAAAGAAACGATAAATGTCATGGTGATCAATGACCCGAATGATGCTCAGGTGGAGCGTATGAACAAGTTCAAGGAAATGATGCAAGTCATCCTTGAAAAGATGGAGCGCCTAGAGGCCTCTAAGGCCCCTTCTTCGCCTGACTCCTCAACCGATGAGGACACAACTCTCAGGCAGGCTCCCCCACTGGTCTTTCAAAATGGCTACTCTTATCGCAGGGTCTCCCAAACAAACAGAGATGTTATGGTGGACCATAGCCTCAAGAACAAGGTCTCGATAATGCAGGAGACTCCATCTACCAAAATCCGTATCCTTCATACATTGACCAGTTGTCGTTTTCCCTCGATCTACCAAAAAGGGAAAATCCCCCAGTTCAATGGTACCATGTCTCCTCACCAACATACGGCCCATTTCCAAGAGGCCTGCTAGGACACGGCAACTAATGGATGCCTTCTCCTCCTCCAGTTCCTCGAAACTCTCAAAGGACCAGCCTTCCAGTGGTATGCTCGGCTGCTGCCGAACTCGGTAAACACTTGGCAAGAAATGGAGCAGTTATTTTATTAATGCTTCTATGAAGTCCAAAGGAATGTGGAAACCATCGAGCTCCTCACCTTGATGCATGACCTTGAAGAGCCAGTTGATAAACTCATCATCCGATGGAGAGAGTTGGTGATCTTTCAAGCCACTCCCATGATCGAGAAGGATGTAGTTCAGACCTGCATATGAAACATGCTTATTGAGATCGCCCTACATGTTGAGGCATCCAATCCACCCTCAATGTCAAAGCTCATCTCTAAGGTATTTCGTATTGAGGGTTTGTTCAAGCACGACAACACCCGTCAGCAACCTGTCAGCTCAAATTCATGCCCCAGCGGTCGGGGAAATCAAAAGGCAATAATCAGTGCGGTCATCACTGTGGCTGACACCAAAGGCCCAGCTTCTCAAACCCTAGACCTCTCCAAGGCACATGCGTCTCTGGCCAAGGGCAAGTAGCAGGCCTACAACAGCGTCCCGTCACCTAAAAAATCTAGGCGAAGTGACTCCCTAGCCCAGCATCAGAATAAGGTTTACCCCTTCGATACGGAGTGGACACCCACATTGCTTCGAATTTTACTAAAACAGAACATGATACAATTGCTCGAGGCCAATACTGCGGAGTTGGCTGGGCAGGAGGCAAATGAGGCAAATGCGCCTATCACATAAGGGTCTGCCACCCCACTCACGACTGCTATAAGCTCAATGATACTATCGAAGCCCTTATAAACAAGGGTCAGATAAAGCTTGAAGAATTGAAAAATGCGTTCGAGGCAGCTGAGACATCTCACATAATCACAATCCAAGAAGATGACGGGCACTCGCCATCCTTCATGCATTCTTCTCCGTAATGCTCGAAGAACGAATTGCCACCCCAAAGCCGACAAGGCAGCCTAAGTTCCTGCCTCCAAGAACTGAGAACCTCTGGTCTGCATATCACCGGATACGAGGCCATAACATTAGCAAGTCCACTGCCTTCCGTGAGCCGTTGGCAAAAAAGATGCAGCAGCGCCAGGAAATTCAAGGCGACTCCGCAAGGCACCCTCAAGTCCCCCTCTCGCCTGCACAGGAAGACCTCTTGACACAAGCCCAGGGAAGCACTGACCAAGACCTCCTTTCGAAGCAATGCTTCACTAGGGTCTTGTCACCCCCAAGTCTGCCAAACAGCTGAGACGCCTCGCCCGCGGCACAAAAAAACTCTGGTGAGTGTGGGGCCATGAACTCAATGACTGCTCTGGGTTCGAGGCCATAGTCGCGGAGGAAGTCCAGCAAGGTCGCACCCTCTCTCCCGTTCAAGGAGAAACCACACTGTAGGCCCCTCATGAGCATGCACTTGACTCCTCAAGGCCTTCGACCTCTCAACCCTGGGAAGTCTACCATGGGTGAAGCAGGCTCAAGTCCCTGAGACGTGAGACTATCCGCCAAGCTACCACCTCTCGTCAGCCTGATAGGGTAGTCTAAACACCCCCTCGGGGATCTCGAAGGAAACGACGAACACCTAGGTTGACCCGCCAAAGGAATCATCTTCCTTAGTTGCCTGCCAAGGAAGAATTCCTCAAAGTCCTTCCTCCGCTACCGACCTTGCGGGACTTCATCCCAGGCACAGCTCGCCTCACCTTAACGTCTAATCAGGCAGACGGCCCTGAGTCATCAATATCTTAGGAGCTGGCCAAAACAGGTGACGACGTTAAAAGCACCCCACAATGGTTAAAGCCAGGGCAAGATCTTAAATACCCCCTGCAAATGTCCAACCCGACGACAACGTAAAAATATGCTCGGAACGTTCTAACCCTTCTTCTCCTACCCTCTTCTCTATTTCTTCTACAAGTACCACTAGGCGATGCCCAGACTCCAAATCTTTAAATAGTGAGTTCGGAGACATCAGCCTCACTATGCCGCAACAAGAACGCCTCAAAGAAATGCTGGCCCAAGCGACATGATTCTCAACAACTGTCGATGCCCTAGAAACTCGAGTTAGAGCCAAGCCATCTTCGGGCTCCTCCCTCCATGAAGCTCGCCACATGATCCAAGCGCATGAGGCGTCGCCCAATCCGGGGCAAGCGTCGAGTGAGCCCCATCAAAAGGCTATAGATCCCCTGCTTGAAGATTACCCTTTCATCGTCTGGACTAACCAAAGATCAGCCCTCCCCCACATTGTGTTGTGCCCCTCCTAGAGGTTGAGATGTCAGGGTCATGGCTGGGTATACTTGAGATCAAAGAAACCCTTGTGAGTCCCTCGACGAGGAACTTCAGGAGGTTCCCAAAGAGTGGGAAGAAGGCAGTCAGGACACGGCTCACGAACTAGAAGAGATCAACCTGGGAGATGAGGTTGACTCAAGGCCAACCTTCATCTCAGCAAAGATGTCCCCTGAAGAGAAACAAAGCTATACTGGCTTCTTCGAGAAAATTGGGACGTCTTTGCTTGACATTATCATGAGATGTCTGTTCTAGATCCCCAGATTGCTATCCATCGCCTCAGTATTGATCCTACCATCAAACCCATGAAGCAGAAGTGAGATGCGGATCGATGCCGAGTTGAACAAGCTCAGGCAAGATGGATTCATACGTGAAGTCAAATACCCAAGATGACTGGCGAATGTCGTCCCAGTCAAGAAGAAGAATGGCCAAATCAGGGACTGCATCGACTTTCATGACTTGAACATTGCTTGTCCCAAGGACGATTTCCCCCTATTGTTCACCGAGATGCTGGTTGACTCCATGGCCCATTGCTAAATCTTCTCCTTTATGGATGGTTATTCTGGTTACAACCAAATTAGGATGGCACAAGAGGATGAGGAGGCCCTGTGTTCTTGACTCCAAAAGGTGTCTTTTGCTACACTGTGATGCCTTTTAGGCTAAAGAATGCCGATGCCACGTACCAGCGAGCCATGACAACCATCTTCAAGGACATGATTCATAAGGAGGTCGAGTGCTATGTGGATGACTTGGTGGTAAAGTCTGAAACAAAAGCCACTCACGTGCAAGACATTAAAAAGGTGTTTGAGTCGTTGAGGCACCACCAGCCCCCTTAAAATGTGCCTTGGGCATATGCTCAGGATAATTCTTAGGGTTTATCGTGAGATACCATGGGCTGGAGATTAGGCCAGTCAAAATCAAGGCAATTTAAGACATGCCACCTTCTACAACCCTCAATGAACTACGGTCCCTCCAAGGACATCTCGCCTACATTCGAAGGTTCATTTCGAACCTAACAGAGCGATGCTGACCTTTTTCACACCTCCTAAAGAAGGATACTCCCTTCATATGGGAGGAAGCGTGCCAAGCTGCGCTCGAGGACATCAAGCAGTACCTGTTGATTCTGTCAGTACTCTCTATGCCATTGTTGAGAAGGCCCCTTATCCTATATGTGACCACCCTTGACGAGTCATTCGAT
The DNA here is from genome assembly GCF_000471905.2 of Amborella trichopoda. Next base: position 287,680 of record NW_006499799.1, read on the forward strand.
GGAATCCTCAAGTTCGTCGACGACAAGAGGCCAAGAAGAACTACCCTCCTCAGCCGCAGAATGCAAGGGGCTGAGAAGAACTACCCTCCCATTAAAAAGATGTGAATAACCTTGATCTTTGCGGTGCAGATGCTCCACCACTACTTACTCGGCCACGAGGTCGAGTTAATCTCCATGGCAGATCCGGTCAAGTTCCTTATGACCCGTCCATGTTTGTCAGGACATTTAGCCAAATGGGCATTATTGCTAATGTAGTTCGACATCACGTATGTACCACAGAAGGCAATTAAAGGTCAAGACCTAGCTGACTTCCTTGTGGCTCACTCAGTCCCCTCATAATCTCGCTTGTCAAGTGATCTCCCCGATGAGGAAGTTTTCTGTATGGTGCTAACTCGACCGTCGGAGATGTACTCGGATGAAGCATTCCAGTCTGATAGAGGGGGCACCAAAGTTGTCTTCTTGACTCCCGATGGAGGAAGGATTCCTCTATCCTTCTCACTTAAGGAGGAATTTCTCATAATGAAGCTGAAAATCAAGCCCTCATAATCGGACTGGAGATCGCTCAGGAGCTCGACCTGGAACATCCAAACATCTTCAGCGACTCTGAGCTGGTCATCCGGCAGCTAAAGGGGATCTATAACGTAAGGAAGGATACTCTCAAACCTTACCATGACACAGCCAAAACTTACATGGCTTAGTTCGATGATTTCTCCCTAAATTATATCCTTAGAAGGCTAAACCCGCAAGCTGATGCGCTCTCAAAGCTCAACACCACCATCCAATTGTCTTCATCAGGGCCCACTTCAGTCTAGGTAACCGAATGGAGACATGTTGACTTGAGAACCAAAGTTGACGCAGACGATGAGAGGGATGTCTTCCCTGAGTGTCTGCCTCGCGGTTAGGGATGTCCTCAAGGCGGAACAAGAGGTTTCCCAAGGAAAAAATGCCAAGGCAGGGACCAGAAGCCCGAATTCTTCGACCCGATGTGTACAAAGGTTGAAAAATTAGAAGATTGGAGGGAGCCCATTGTGGACTTCGTAAAGCTTGGAAGGCTACCTTAAGATAGAGTGAAGCACAACGACTTACGGTGAATGTCCACCAAGTAAACCCTTCTTGATGGGGTTGTCCTCTTTCGTCAATCATTCGATGGAATCCTCCTCAAGTTCGTCGACGCACAAGAGGCAAGCATAGTACTTGAAGAAGTGCACTCAGGCATCTGTGGGCTGCAACAGTCTGGCCCAAGCTCTACGAGTGCATACGCAGACTCGACTATTACAGGCCTTTCATGGTAGCTGATGCTCAAAACTATGCCAGAAGATGCCAGGTCTGCCAAATTCACTCAAGCCTCATTCATTAGCCCCTAGAGCCTCTCTATCCTACATGACATCATGGCCCTTTTCCCAGTGGGGTATGGACATCGTAGCACCCATTGAACCTCCTTATGCCTTAGGTCATGCCTTCATCTTGGCAGCGACAGACTACTTTTCCAAATGGGCTGAGGCAATCCCTCTCAGATAGGTTAGGGGGACTGCTGTGGCTAACTTCATGCAACGCCACATCATATATCGGTTCGAGGTCTCGAACTAAATAATTTCTGACAAATGCCCCTAGTTCAGGAGCCAGCATGTTGACCGCCTAGTCAACCAGTTCGGTTTTGAGTGGAAGTACTCGACTATGTACCACCCTCGAGCCAACGGGTTAGCCAAGGCATTCAACAAGACTTTGTGCAGGTTGCTTCAGAAGTCAGTGTCAAAGTCAAAGAAGAACTGACATGAGGAGCTGCCTGAGGCTCTGTGGGTCTATCACACTACCACTTGTAATGCTACAAACTCCACCCCTTATTCCCTGGTCTATTAGGGTCCTACCCCTCGAAATTCAAATACCCTCACTCCGTGTTTCCATACATCAGGGACTAGCTAAAGTTGAGAGGGTCAAGCTCCATTACCAAAAGCTGGAACCCCTTGATGAAAAGAGATTAGAGGCCAAACAGAACCTCGAGCTCAATCAAGGAAGAATGAAGAGAGCCTTTGACAAGTCTGTCAAGGTTCGTTCATTCGCTCGTGGGGACCTAGTCCTAGCAGTCAAGAGACAGATCATCATGCACAGGCACCACAAAGGAAAATTTGAGCCCAAGTGGGAGGGTCCATTAGTAATCAAGAAGGTTACACCAAGCAAGGCCTATGTGCTAATGAACTCTTATGGAGAAGAGGTGATGCCCCCTATCAACGGACTATATTTAAGGAAGTATTATCCCTAACATGGCAATAAAGCGCGGTGCGTGCAAACAAAATGATAGAAATGAAGAAGAGAAACGTCGAGACAACTCAAAAGAAATTCATTCTTTCATTGAAGTAGAAAAAGTTGCAAGTTACAACCGAAGGCCCATTATCAGGGAAGTAACAAAGCTCTTGCATCTGAGGATAGGAGGACACTTACAGGCCAAGAGAAAAACCATCCTCAAGAAACAAACTCACCAAAGAAATGCCTGCCCCATGAAGAAGTGATAAAACCACTATTTTTCCCCTTTCTCGATGGCTAGAAATATCTCGAAAAACACCTGAAAAGCCCTCTCCCACCCTCTGCTTATTATCGTTGGCAAAAACCACCGAAAATCCTTGAAAGCTTCCATGCAACCCTGCGGATTGTCCTTAGCCCCGGTTTCCCACTTCAACAGTCCACCAAATCTCACCAAAATTCTGCTAAAATTATGGTGAACTCAATGCAGCCCCTTCTCTTTCTCCTTCGACAATCAAAGAGCTGATAGAACTCTCGAGCTCCCTGCGACCTCGCCTTCAGCAGCAAAACAACAGGAGAAGCACTCAACTCCTGTAGAACACCTCTGCAAATTCTATCAAGGCCCCTAGAGATCCTCTTCCTTGCTAAAAAAGCTTCGATTCTGGCCAAAAACTTTTCGCAAGTACACTGCAAAGCTTCACACCTCTTGAAGTTCTCCAAAAAAATCTCTAAAGACCTTTCTCTACAAGTTCTGACAGACAAGTGCTCACCAAAAAACCCTTGACAAGAGCTTTGAATCTCTCTCTCTCTAAAAATTCCTTCTACTATTTTACCCATCGGTAAAATAGAAATGTGGAGTTTCTCCCCCTTGTATATCCCGCAGTACCGGAGAACTCAGAATGATGCTCCCCCAGCTCTTGATGGCGATAACGCCAAGCCGAGGCAGCTCATCAAGACTTCGTCCAGGGGATTAGCGCCCCACACTTGGATTAGAAGGTTTTCACCGCACGTCTCGTCCAGGGACTACCATCGAATACTTCGTCAAGAGGTTAGTGTCGTGCGCCCCGTCAAGGAGTTACCGCCCAACGTCTGGCAGAGGGCTACTGCAGTGCGCTTCACCAAGGGACCTAATGCCATCATCTGGGTCTAATGATGCACTTAGCGTCATACGCACCCCTTGGCACTCCCCTCTAGACCATCGACCCATATCCTCAGGAAGTCCATTCCCTACACCACAGCCTGGCCCCTTGGTGAGCCCAGTTTTTAGTAATGGCTCTATTCCCTCCATCTTTATGGTCCGCGCTGCATGACCATAAACTGCATCGCCATGGTCCGTGCTGCATGACTTTAAACTGGATTGCCATGGTCCTAGCTGTATGACCTTAAACTGCATCGCCATGGTCCGCACTGCATGACCTTAAACTGCATCGCCATGGTCCGTGTTGTATGACTTTAAACTGCACAGCCATGGTCCACACTGCATGACCTTAAACTGCATCGCCATGGTCCACGTTGCATGACCTTAACTGCATCGCCACGATCCTTATCTCACGACTCAAAACTGTATGACCACGGTCCAAACTATATGACCTTAATCTATAGAAGAGGTCTACTTGCATAACCTCAAACTACAAAGTCCTTATCACATGACTTTAAAATTACGACCATGGTCTATCTGTGTGACCTTAAACCATAGTGCACGTCCTGACCGCATGATGTTAAAAGGCTTAGCACCACAGTCCAAATTATATGATCCTAAACTGTAGCGGAGGCCTAGTTGCATGACCACAAACTGCATCGTCCTAGCTGTATGACTTTAAACTGCACAGCCATGGTCTGAGCTACAAGACCCAAAAACTGTAACACGTAGAGTGCCAAATGGTCCATATGCATAACTCCAACTGAGGGGGTTTAGTTGGAGACATCCTTCCTTCAACCCACGGTGAGGTTCTTTCTTGCCCTGACATCTCGGAGTTCCACGCACACCGATATTCATTATCCCCATGGAGTCACACTGGCCCTCCTAATCCATAGTGAAGCCTTTCCCGTTGACTACCCCATGTAGGGTCACCACCTCCATCTACATCTCTTAACATATGGATAGCCTTAACTATCTTTATCCCTAGGGAGTCAGATTGCTATCCACATACCTACCCCCATGCAACCCTACTGACATGGCAACTCATACACGGTCCATGCTGCATGACCTTAAACTACATAGCCATGGTCCAAACTATATGACCACAAACTGTAGCGGAGGTCTAGTCGCACGACCTTAAACTGCACGGTCCTAGTTGCATGAATTTAAACTACATAACCATGATCCATGCTATATGACCTTAACCATAGTGCACGTCTTGGCCGCATGATGTTAAACTGCTTCGCCCAGGTCCAGGAGGCACGACATTAAAGAGGCCCCATGTGCACACACACCTGCCTTTTTGCGTGCATTGCCACACACATCTTCCCTAACCATATACCCTCTTCTTCTTCTCTCCAGTGAGCCTACCTAGGCCCACACGCTCTTTACGTGCATCACCACACACGTCTTCCCCAACCGGCGCATTCCTGTGCATGGGCCACCTACACCACTTCCATTGCCTCTCTAGTGAGTCTACGTACGCACACACACCCTTTACGTCCATCACCACGCACGTCTTCCCCAACCAGCCTATTTGTGTGTGCGGCCCACCATCTTTCATTCCCCAAAGTCTTACCCATGCTCACCAAACGGCAAGACATCTCGCCGTCAGCTAATGGGTCACCACTTTTCACTTACCATCCAATCAAATCTCTACATGAAACTTCATGCCACCTTCCCAAATGAGTCAAAGTCACCCCTAAAATCACTCTATGGCTGTTATAGACTGCTACGGTCCATCTGTATGACCCTAAACTATAATGCATGTCCTAGTCATATGACGTTAAAAGGCTTCGCATAGGTCTCCAAGGCACGACACTAAAACATGCCTTCTCTAAAAAAAAACGGGCATGGTGTACATCGAGACAAGGGAACGCCATGAGTAAAAATGACGGATCGGCATGATCACGAAACCATGAGTAAGAGAGTTTCGTGAAAAATAAACCCAGGCACGGAGAAAACCCCAAAAGGGCACCGTGAGAAAAAATGGATGAAAAGGGTGGACATGACGAGAAAGTCATGGGTAAAAGAGCCTGGAAATAACGGAAGTTGGTGAAAATTTTCTTCACGGTGCCACTTCCCCTGTTCAAGTGAAAACCCGTAAAAGGGCACTTGGATCAACAACGTAGGTTGATGCACCTCCACAGTCTCAGCCGACACCAAAGCAATCATGGTTCGTTAGGGAGTGAGAGCCTCAAAATATCTCCCCAGTTTCCACGGCTCGTCAGGGAGTGAGAGCCGCACAAGATATCCCCAGTTTCAACGGTTCATCAAGGAGTTAGAGCCTCATAAGATCTCCCCAGTTCAGCAAAAACAAGAGTCCTTGAGGGTAAGGGCCATTACGAAGGCACGAGACTGATAAGGCCAGCGTTGCCACAAGATTCAAGATATGTCTCGTCAAAGCCCTTCAGCCAGCAGAGGGCCAAATTTTTGGGTGGGCAGAAGCCCCCGACTGGACTCCACTAGACGAGACCTACAGGGATACCCTATACATCAAAGGCATACCTGGTGTAGCAGCAGTGCTGACTAGAGTTTCGTAGCATTTGGCCTTCCAAAAGGCCTGGTTCTGTACGAGGAGGTCCTAACGAAGGCCTCATGCTCCAGAACCACAAAGAGTCCTTGAGGGTGAGGACGATGATGAAAAGGTCCCTCTAGAAATGCTAAGGGCCATTACAAAGGCAAGAGACTGACAAGGCTAGAGTTGCCACATGATTCATGGTTCATCTCGCTAATGTCCTCTAACCAACAGGGGACCAGACTTTCGGGTGGGCCAGAAGCCCCCTACTAGACTATGCCTAGACGGGACCAACATGGATACCCTGCACATCAAAGGCAAAGCTGGTGTAGCAGCAGTGCTGACCAGAGGTTCGTAGCATTTGGCCTTAAAAAAAAACCTAGTTCAGTATGAGGAGGTCCTGACAAAGGCCTCATGCTCCAGAATCACAAATAGTCTCTTGAGGGTATGGACTCTACGAAGATCCCTCAAACTTCTCGAATGATTTCACTTCTTGATTCTCTCGAAGCACAACATTAGGTGGGCCATGCTGTTGGAAGGTAATTTTCATCAACATGAGGCCCTCACTCAATAAAGGCCTAGCAAGTAGTGGAAATTTTGACAGTCTCAAAATAGTCCCAAGACTGGCCAGGATCTTCATGAGGTCTCTCAAAATTCTTTTGCCACATTTTGTCTCATTCTGACATGTCTAAGGCAGTGCAAACGGAGAAACAGATCCTGCAGAATCAGCCTTTAGCACCTTGAAACGGATCCCTTAACTAGAGCTACATTTTTAGCATCTCAAATTGCTATGGGACCACCATCATTGGATTTGAAACCATTGAAAACCCCCAAGGGTCACATTTCAGCCCAAACAAACACTCCAAGAAGATGTTATAGGTGAAAGAGTGAAACAGGAGAAGCCGCACGCTATTCCCGTGTAGGCACCCAGCAACACTACACCATTAAAGGTACAATCACAAACAGTTACTTTCGACGCTCATATCTCGGTTGTCCCATGTCGAATTGTGCTCAAATTTTGTGAGCATGTTCGTCTAGTCATGACGAGAGATTCGATATGTGGCACGCCTGGTGACGATACTCGAACATGAAGAAAAGCTAGAGAGAAGTTGCTGATACGTGAAGAAAGTGCAAGAAATTCATCAGCATCATGCCTCTCTTGAGTGGCCAAATCACGCCGCTTGTACTCCGATCGATACAAGACTAATTCAATTGCGAGCATAATGTCTCAAGCCATCTTTGACCCAAACCTCGTACATGATGAATGGTCGGATTCTGCACACGAGACCGACGAATAGACTGTAAATTCCATCACCGAAATCCTTGATTCTGACCAAAATTCCAAACTTGCAAAACCTTCGTTCGGCCATTGAATCGAGCTTCGTTTGGTGCCCCGTGATCTTAGCAGCATGCTTTAGTGTGATTCAGACAAGAAAACATAGGAAAACATCACGAAACGAACACATTATCAATTTGAAGTTTCAAGATCTACTCAATTCAAGTCACATGATCCTGCACCAAAAACACGATCCATGGCTCGAAGTTGGTATCAAATCAATCGCCATGCCAAGCCCTATAAGAAACAATCATCTTACGAACAACCGAGCATCAGAATGCCCCCGGATCAACCATGCAAGAACATGCAAGTCCTAGGGAAACACAGAGACTATTCTTGAATTCCACAACTTCTTAGGAAGGGGAAAATTTCTCATTTGCACCCTTTTTTATAATTTCTTTTAAATCAATTTAATCTTAATTTCCAGCAATTAGGGTTACTTTTGATCATCGACCTATGTTTGGGACACACTTCTATATATATGTACCACCATTGTATGCAGAAAAACAAAAGGCAAACACATACACACACAAGAGAGAGTTTCACTTAATACAAGTTTTACTTGGTGTTTTGCTTGAGAGAGAGGGTGAGGTGAGAGAAACTTTCGATTGGTACCCCTAAGGTGGAGGTAAATCTTCTCTCTTATTTTTCTTTTCTTTTACTCTCTCCCTTCTCCCCTCTCTTCTCCCGCTTCTTCGTCTGAGTCCCTCGTGGAGGCCTGCACGACAGTGGCAGTGCCGTACATGCCTCTCTCTTGGTCTCATAGGTCACACATGGCGATGGCAGTACCATGCGTGAGTCTCCCACCCCTCCTTCTAATCTGTCTCTTTCTCTTAGTGAAGTTTGTAGACGACTCCTACAGACATAGCTTTGATGTCTCGGTGAAGAACCTAGACGACGAAGTGTGTTGTAGCCTGCAGGAGTCTTCCTCTGTTGTGCATCTAACGTAGATGGTGATACCTATCGCCACCCGCTAGAGGCCCTGGCAATACCCATCACTGTCTACAAGATTTCTCCATGCTCCCGGTGCCTATCATCATTCCCTCTGCATCCCATGCCTATCGCCATCCAACCTAGGAGAAACCATCGCCGTGTGCCTTGTCAGAAGCAAGCACCGTCCACAAGGGATGCGTCTCCTCCTTACATTGCCCACTGCGATGTCCATCAACGTTCGGCTTTCCCTACTCTTCGCAGTCTCATTCTTTCCTCTTACCTCGATTCTGAGTAGTATTGCCACCATGCTGGTCCTTGAACCATGCCCGGCTAGCTACCGCTTTGAGTTGACATTTTCTGGCTGACATGCTAGTCTCGCCCTTCCTTCAAGTTTTCTCCAGTCGACAACTTCTGGCTAACATGCTAGTCTCGAATGCGAGCTAGCTCGAGTAAGTCTCGAACCCACCTAAAATTCCTCTCTCATTGGTTGGTATACCGGCGCTTGCCCTTTAACAAGGTTCTGAGAGAGCAATCTCAAGTCTCAAGTCCATCAGAGACTCGAGACACGTGCCGTCAGGTCACCTAGATCCGGAGGGTGAGATGGAGGCACTCAACCACTCAGAACTAATGATATGTGGCACAGACTTGGAGAGCTTAGTAAACTTTGCAGTGTATTGCTCAAAAGACATACTCCCCTATTGCTGCTCTATAAACTCCACTTCTTTCCCCTCCCTTATGGAGTTGGGAAAATACGTCTCATATAACACTTCCGAGAAATTCTCCCAAGTAGTCGCAATCCCCGACCCTTCTCGGGATTGTTTTACTGAGCTCCACTAGTGCTCAGCCTCTCCTTCTAGCATAAAGGTACCCAGCCTGACCTTTTGCTCATCAGTATAATTGAGAACTTCGAAGATCTTCTCTATCTTCCTTCTCCATCTCTGGGCCTTTTCTACTCCCCCATGCCCAACAAAGTTTGGAGGTGCCATCCTCCTCAATCTTTTTATCAGATTACTATCACTCATATCAAAGGCAAGGGTAGACGGGGTCGGTATAGCTTCTCAGATCGCTTATGCCATGGCCCCTAAAGTTCTGACGAGTTCCTTAAAAGTCTCGGGGTTCTCATTTCTTAAACTCGCATTGTTGGTATGAGTCCTCGGCATCTCCAACCAAAAACATCAACATCTAGTTACTAGCTTATCAAAGAACTATCCTACAAACACTTCTAAGACTCCTTAGGCCAAAACTCCTATCGTGGCTGCTCTGATACCATAACTGTCACGACCCCGCCCCACCGCTCACCATCGGAGGGCGATAGAGAGCGAGATCGCGATCACAGATGTTGCGAACGTCACTCAGATGGGAGTGGCTCAACCCATAAAATCTGGAATCAAGAGCACACAATATAGAAAACTAGAATAAAAACCACTCCAACAGGCAAAAATATCAAAAGTCATTATAATTTTCCCCAGGCACTACTGACCCAAAATACGCAAAAGGAAATGTTCATCATGAATCTGAGACCACCAAAACATACTATGAAAGTCTTCACAGGACGGCTTTCGAACTTCAGTACTTCGAGCTTCAAGTCCCCAAGACTGCCCACCTTTAGTACGGATGACGCACTCTTCACTCTACAGTTATGAAGATAGGATGCAATAAGCTAAATAGCCATGTAAGCAGATTTACTCCATTGCATTTCAACTAGCATAACGGTGACAATAATATGCCATGCACATACATAAGCTAGTTCCCAACATGTTTCTCAACACTCTAATAGTAATGTGATAAAGGCAGTTCAATGTACAATGAATAAGTCACGATCACCTGACTTAAAGAAGAGTAGTAAGGACAACAGATCACAGGTACAGTTAAAAGTTCATGCAGAAAGCTTAAATAGGACAGGCAAACAGATCCATCTACTCCTGAAGTATAAGCTATATCAGTCAGGCTAAGCCAATCCTGAACTTGGGACTTCTACCCTCACTCAAGAGGGTGTACAATGACAAGTGGATGACCCACTTCGTAATGCGCTGACACAAGCACACATCCCCAACGCGCTTTGGGGTTTTCATTAAGCAGTGGCCTTGCAAGACATGACCCTCCCCTTGTGCCCTTTTGATGAGAGGATTTACATTATCATTGGGTGGTCCCATGCGTAGTGCCCATATAGATCTGGGGGGCACGACACTCTCAAATATTGACATTGACTCCCTTCCTATCATGGGGAGTAGGGGAAGACAATGGCTGCCAGCACCATCATTCACACAGTAGGTACCCTTCCCAACAGGCTACCGCCAGCACCATCATTCACACAGTAGGTGCCCATTCATGTATCACATAAACAGTATGGTATCATCATTCACACAGTAGAACCCATTCATATATCACATAGATAGTATGGTATCATCATTCACATAGTAGGTACCCATTCGTATATCACATAAACAGTATGGTACCATCATTCACACAGTAGGTACCCATTCATATATCGCATAAACAGTATGGTACCATCATTCACACAATAGGTACTCATTTACATGTAGCATAATCAGTGGTAATATCCCATTAACAGTGGAAATATCATGATCACAATGGCAATATCGCACTAATGCATACAACACAATTCTACATTCATAGACCATGACATGCGCTCACAATTTGGGTCGTAACTCTTGGACCAATTAGATTTTGAAGACGGTTTCAAAACCATTTTTGTGCTAGATGCATCAATCTTTCAAAGGAAGATGGTTTGAATACAATCGAATCTTATTTGGTCCCCCAACGGTTCATAAGAATGCGTGCCTAGTCGCTGTACTCTGTTGTGTGCATGGAACAATGACATACCCTACTTCACAAGGCTATAACTTTCGAACCGTGAGAAATTTGAGACATTTCCAAAATCTAAATTTCATTCCAAGACATATCTTTCTAACAAGGTCAATTTGAAAGGATTTGGACTCTGTTTGGTTGTTCAAAATCCCATACAAAAATAAGGGGATAGTTCTGGTTTTTATCAAACTGTCTGTAGCTTTGTATTCTCACAAAATGACACCTATCTTTCAATCTATGGGGAATTCAATAATATTTTGTGCATGAAATGTTTAGCCCTTCCAGGGATCTTTCAAATCGATGTAGTTGGGCAGGAATTGGACTTTATTTGTTTAGTGAAAACTAGTGATTATAGTAGGGTTAGTGAAAAATCCAGGAAAACAGTCAAGCAATAACCTACCCACACAATTCAAAATATATCTCCCTTTTTGTAAATAATTCCAACAAGGGAAAAGCATAAACATTTTACTAGAATCACATAGGTTTCCAATGGCTATGATTTGAGGCAAATCGGACTTTGTTTGACAATTCAAAATCCTTTTACAAAAACCAGTAAGTTCCTAAACTTTCACAGTGGTGGTAAGAATGCCTCAAGCACATGCTCCACAACTTGAATCTCATGCCAAAGAACATGATAATCATAGTTTCCGCACAATATAACCACATAAACATACATTTCTTATACAACCATGATTCATGCATTCACTCATAACATTCACATTCATCATAGTAGCCTCCAAGTAGCGCTTACAACTCATGCATGCCAGGAACTCGGGTGGCAGTGACCTATCGGAGATAGCCCATTCTTCGCGCGGCGTTACCACTTGCGTGTGCCCTACGCCTGTCATTTTACCGCGCTTCTTCCTTTTGTCGTGTCATAAATCCTTTGCTTTGCCACGTGCGCTCCCTCTTCATCGCGGGCTTCTTTCTCTTTTTCTCATTTTTCGTCATGCGCCTCCACTACGCCTATCTCCGCGTGACCTCACCCAGCGCCTACCACCGCGTGACCACTCCTGTTGCGCTCCTCCCTTCGCCGCGCACTTACCTTCGCCCCGTGCCTCCCTTCGTCGTGAACACCATCGCTGCATGACTCATGTTGTCATGTGCTCCTTTGTCCTATGACTCTTTTCTCCTTCAATCGCCATGTGGCCCACCCTTTATTCATCCCATCATGCACTCAACTCAACTGGTCGGGATAGTCTGGGTCCTTACAGATACCACATTGGCTTGCCGAATGGCCTCCCTCCTAAGGCTTTTCATCTTAGCACAACCATGGTGCTCTTTCCATGTCTCGGGTACTTTAACAGGGACATGGGGAATAGGAGCCTCCGGGGTTTCACGACTAAGAGCATGAACCTGCTCAGCTATCTTATGCAACGAGGCTTCAAAATCTTGAGCAACATTTTTATGTGGAGGTGGTGTGTTATCAATTAACACTTCCCTATTTCTTATAAGCTCATATAAGATAGCTCAGAATGCCCAACAATGGAACAAGTCATGTCCCCTCATTCGATGAAAGTGGCACCAAAAGACTTTACTTTCCTCTTTCAGGTACTTTGGCTTCTTAAGAAAACAAGGTGTAATCATCTCTTGTTGTACAAGCATATTGAAGATGATAGGAAACATGTCAAGGAACAATTCATCCATAGGGACACTGCAAGGTTGTTCCTCCTGAATTGTGATCATATCCGACGCCTCCATTGTTTCATCTGTCTTTTTAGACTCATTGGATTGAACTCTCTCTTCTCCCTTCTCAATGCAAGAAGTAGAAGGATCCTTAGTGTCATTTTCAGGGGAATTAGGTGGTTCATAATTTCAAACTGGTACATTCACAATAATTCGTCCTTTAGCTATGGACTCTTGTATAAATGTCCTACAACTCGAACATTGACATACCTCATGACCCAATACTTGGTCGAATGGACACTAGAGATTTTCAGTTCCTTGAGCTAAATGCTTTGGTTTTCTTAACGAGAGCTGAGTAATCAACCCTTATACTGCCAACATCACGAAGAGGTCCGGAAGAAGATTGAATGGTACTTCTTCGGATTGAAAGGTCTGCACTCGGTCCTTTTCAACGGTGACCACATGCGAGGCTTCTGTAGTCTTAAAAGTTTTTCTGAGACTCTCTAAATGAATTTTTCCTTTCTGAATCAAGGCTTTGATGTGGTCTTTGAAATGGAAGCAGCCTTACACAGGATGACTCACCATCTGATGATAGGCACAATAATTGATATGATTAGTGAGTCCCACCTAGTCTAGTCTCCTTTGTTCAGGGAGGACTATCATACATTGTTCAAACAACATTTTCAAAAAGACTTGTACCCAAGCTTTTCTAAAACTATACTGCTTGTTCAACCTTAGTTCAAATTGATTAGACTGGTACAAGTTTTGTGGTGGAGGCACCCTGTTATAGGCCTGAGGTTGGAACTGTCATAGTTGGGGTTTCCCGTGACCCTTGAATGGTACTATCCCCCACGAAATATCCAATGTTTTGAGAGGTGCATTGAAAGTAGGAGGTTTTAGAATAATGGGTGTGGCAGTAACTGCTGCACTAATAGTGTCTTTTTGTTTACCAATGTGAGGGTTAAATCTATTATTATGGAAAGTCTGATTTTGACCTCCCCCTGAGGTCTGAGCTTGAGTTCCACCATGGTTCTTAAGTGGATCCTCAATTTTCACTGCCTTTGAAATAATGTATGAGAAAGTGGTGGGGTTAGAAGCTTCAACTTGACGAGACATGTCTTTCTTCATGTTCGTAATGCATGTTTGCATAGCATCAATCTCAAGCATGGGGTTACTCTGGTACACTGTGAAATCCCTCCATCTTTGGATGTATTCGTTTACTAGTTCATTCACTCCTTGAGTCATAATGAGAAGTTCTGTAGCTTTAAGTTCTCGTTCGACTTCATAAAAGGGCTTATAGAATAAGTGTTCTATCTCTTCCCAGGAGTGAACAGAATTTGGAGGTAAACACGAATACCATTTGAAGGCATGCCCGGCTAGTGTTTCCATTAACTATAGAAGAAGCAGTTTGGGATCGAAAGCTGACTCTTGACATGCTGACACGAAGTGTGACACACATTGTTGGGGTGAGCAGGTGCCATCAAAGACATGTAGTCTTCCTTTTTGATAACCCAAGAGAAAAGGCACTTGATCAATGAAAGGTGGGTAAGGCTTCTTATAATGAGTCTTTCCCTGAATGCTTCGATTGATCATGTTCTGAATGTATTCCTGGGTCTGGGGAAATAGCTTGGGAAGCTCCATTGGGTTGACCATCAGGAAAGACTGAGGGAATGGGAGGTCTTGAAGTTTGAGCTATAGGAGGAAGTGGAGGTCTCCACTCGTCTTCTTCAAACCGAGGATCAAGAGGATAATTTGCTTCCTAGTGAAAAGATTCCCTGATTTCTAGCGCTTTATGCCTGATTAGTATGTGGTTCAAGGTTTCATTGAAACTTGCCATTGGGTCTTCAGGACCATCACCATCTTGGCTGACCACCATTACATCAGCTCGTTCCTCAGAGTTGAGTGACTCTAGGATGGAAGTAGTAGTCCTGGTCCTCTTTGTGCCATGATCGGGCAATCCAGGTAATAAGGCTTCAGACTGCCCTGACATGTAATGACCCAAAATTTTTCTGAGTCAGAGAAAAGGAAAAGGACACGCAAGAAAGGTAGTGTGAAGCAACGCCGTTTGAAGAGGGGAGAGTGAGGCAGCGCCATGCGTGAACAGAGGAAAGAGGTAACGCGCATGCAGCAAGGGAAGAGGTAACACCGCACATGAAATGGACTAGCACCGGCTGTGAAGAGAGAAAGGAAGCGCCGACTATGAAGAGAGAGAGGCAGCATCGGCTGTGAAGAGAGAGGTAGCACCGGTTGTGTTTCACCGCGTGCGTAGCGTCGACTGTGTTTCGCCTTGTGTGATGTGGGCCGTCGGGCGCTGCTATATAGGGTAGTTCAGGGGACTTGCACTTCTTTTCTCTTATGTTATGCACCACTTGTCCCTTGATTATTGTTTAGTGTGCCATGAGATTACCACTTGTTCCAAGTGTGTGCCATGTGGAGGCCCTTGATGCCACTTGTTGATGCATGCATGCTGCCCCTTTTGTTTATTAACCCCTTCACATCTCTCCCAAGAGGTTGCTCCCTCTCAGCCACATTTTCCCCATTGAGAAGCTATTTCAGACCTTTTGAGATTTTGGGAGAACTTGGAGAGGAGTGGAGGTGGACTGTGTGAAAGCTTGAGAAGCTTGGATAAGAGTGAGTTGTGTGTAGGTTTTGGTCACCATTGGAGCACACAAGGTAAGTAGATTATGCTATTATGTGTCCATAGTATGGAGCATGTTTCTTAAGCATAAAATTATGAGAATTAAGGATGGATTTAAGCATTAATGAAGTATTGAATTAAGCATAAGTTAGGTTTTGAGCATGCATAGAAATTGTATGATGAATAGGATTGTATGGATGTTTGGTGTTATGTTTTCGAAGAAGTGGATCTTGTTCGTAAGATATGCTATACACTGTGGTAATTTCTGTTGAGCCTGAAAATCTGTGGGTTGATGCTCTAGTGAGTCTAGTTTAAGCTAGAATTGGCTTCATGTGGTTAGCATGTGTAGTTTAGAAGTTATACTTTGATCTTTGAAGTATTTTATGGCTGGCCTGTGGAACTCCAAGGAGAATTGAGGTTCTTGTGACTCTCTATTGGCCTATCAAATGATATCATAATTTCCTCAACTTACACCATTGGAAATATCTCTGAGTCTACTTTGAGTTTTATGTTTATGTACAGTTGAGATTCTTGATAGTTTGGGATATGTGTTTCATTTTGTACTTATATATCACTGTTAGCAGACTGTGATAATTTTCAGGAACATTGCTTCTATTGCACTGAGACTTTACTTGACCTATTGGAGTCCAAATGACACAAAATCATAGCAGTTTGAAAGATAAATGAGTTTATTGTGATTTTTATGCTTTAACCTGGTTCTAATTCTGTATAATTGTGAAGTTATGATCCAAATTGTGGAGGCATGTCACTGATTAGTAGATTCATTGAATTTCAGAACTATGACCTTTGTTGCCATGGGTTTTGGCTGAAAAAATGGAGTCAAATTTATCCCAAACCATTGCCATTTGAAAGATCAGAATATTGGCTTAATGTTTCATGTGGAAATCATTTTTAGGCGTCCTCTAGATTGAGACATATGCCATCGATAAGAGGTACATGTCACTGTAGTGGAATGCAGGAATTCCAGCACCAATATTTATGTTGTGCTTGAGTGTTAGCTGATCAAATGGCTATCAATTGACTTCATACCACCTTTGGGTAAGAGATACCTCTGTTTTCTTCAATTTTCATTTTGTGACTAAGTTGATATTCTTGATGAATCAGGGGCTATGTATAACTTTCTATGACACCATGATACTGTGATATGTGATACTGTTGGCATGATTTGAGCATATTGCATGACCATACTGTGATATATGACTCTATTGTGATATACGATCATATCAAGATATTGGCGTGCTTTGAGTGTATTGCACGGTCGGCTGTTGACATGGTGATACATTGGTGATCTGGGATTTCTCCGCATGTTTTGGGCGTATTGTATTGACTGGAATATGTGACTTTTGAGTGCTCATGAGGTGATATGTATTGAGACTGTTATACTGTGATACTGACCACTACGCAATGGGTCACCCATTGGTAGTTGGATAACACGATACGGTGACTGATATATGATTTTGAGGTGCCTGCTTTGAGTGTATTGAAGGGCTTGACTTTGTAACTGACACCAGTGAGGTGCGCACGAGGTGATATGTGACTTCTAGCCAATGCTTTGTGCAAATTGCATCGCTCGAGATAGGTAGTCACCTGAGATATGTAATCGACTTGAGATGTGAGATTGACCTGAGATATATGATTACCTGAGTTATGTGACTGATCTGAGAGATGTGTTTGGCTTGATGCATAGGGCTAGAGAGTGGGTTGTATCTGTTGATTTTGTTATGCTCTCTTGTTTGTGTTGATCTGTTGGAATATGATAGATTGCTAGTGTTTATGATATCTGATACACGACTCCTATTTTACAAGTATGGCATAGAACCTTGTGCACAATTGTGATAGTACGTGTTTAGGCAGGGAAGCACGATGTTGTGATCTACTTACTGGGCTTTCTAGCTCATTATTTTGCTTCCATTCTTGTAGTTTGTCTGCTACAGGTCGAGGACGAAGGGAGGTAATCGTGTTTGGTGGACAGAAAGCTCACGCTCGACGAGTGGATCTCTGTTCTTGTGTAGGTGTGTGTTAGTCGTCGACCATGCAGTTGTTGTGTTATGAAGTTATGTATTTTGTGGCCGGGCCTATAATGCCTTGGATAAATTGTAATATTTTGGATTTTGTTTATGGCCTTGGAGTATGCATATGGATATGAAATGGTTTTAATTTATCCAGTTTTTTTGTTGTTTCTGGTGAGTGTTTTGCTTTCTTTCATGGTTTGTACTGAATACCGCTTTATAAAGCGTTGAGCCACTTCGACCTGAGTAACGTTCGTGACTTCCGGTCGCGATTTTGCACTCTGTCGCCCTCTAGTAGAGTACAGTAGGGGTCAGGGGGCGGGGTCGTGACATGACTAGGTCTAGGATTGCCTTGATGATCGAGTAACCCTTGGCCCTTGACAGCCATGGGGCTGTGCTACAGGTAAACATGACACGAGACGCCCTTGGGGCCATGGCTCAATCCATATAGGCTCGTGAAGGTCTTGGGGCCATATCCCCTTTAGTTGTGGCTCGAGACGGCCTTAGTGCCATGGTTCAGACGAACTATCTTCTCAAACTTTTACAACTGAGCATTCAACAATGCCACTCATTTAGGTTCCATTGCAGTTCACGATGTGTAAAACAGGTTCTCTTTTAATAAGTCTTTTGAAGTTGAAGGCTCTGACTTTTTTCCTATGAGTCACATTTTCATGCCTTTCCGCTGTTTGATTCACAAGCTCCAGTAAATCCACTTCCAGAACTAGAATTGGGTAAAACACTGGTTAGATGCCATGATCTAGCCTCCGGGTCAAGTTGACCTTGTGGCATGATTTCGGGTTCGTGATGGACCCGAGACCTGAGACCGCTTTCTCTTGAACCGTATGAAGAAGACACGGGCAAGAATACCAACCGGTGAGAGAGGAATTAGGTTTGTAGGGCAGGACTTACCTCGCGTGGGTCTATGACGTGCTCGGGCCAACTTGCGTGGGCGCCCTGTTAGATCACATTGGAATGCCCCCTTGGCCTGTGGCCGGTTCGGAATCGCCTCCCTCGACATGTTTCCTTCTTACCTGTAAAACACATACACACATTAGAGTACAGACAAGTGAGTCTGAGGACCTCATGTTGTCAAAGAGTGAACACCTATGTGTGTGTGTGCTTGAGGAGAAGTGAAATAAATAACATAAAAGAGTCCATGTCAATTTGACAGCGTTACGACGTCTCCTTGACGAGGGACTTTTAATAAAATTTTATAGTAAAGAAAGAAAGAAAGGAGTGAGATAGAGAAAATGACAGAGAAACAAAGAAGAGTTTGAAGTCAGTCTGTCTTTCAACTAGTCCTTCAGAGAAAAGTGGGACAGAGGTTGTTCTGGATTTCACCCTACTTTTCAGAGGCAAAGAACGAAAGTTTTTACAGAGAGAAGAAGAAGCGGAAGAATGGGAGAAGTAATGAAAGTCAGCTTGGCTCTATAGTCACCCATCTTAAATCTAGCAAATTATGTGGTTTTCGGAACCCTTAGGAGCACATTATTCTAGTAACCCAAATCTATATAGCACACACAACCTACCCTGTGACCTAGAACTCTGCAGATACACTATTTTAACCTAGAGTCTTGTAAACGCCCTAGGAGCTTCACAATAGCTGGCACTACATATTTGAACTAAGAAATGATAGTTTTGGTCAGATTTGGTCTGGGCAACACTGGTAATGCCGCCTAGCTCAGACTGGGTGACACCACTGTTGTCACCCAACCCAATTTGACCCAGATTTGTCAGTTTTTTAAAGGACAAACCACTGGTCAATCCTAGGTAGAAATTTTCCATTTTGGGTAGTCCTAACTTGGGCAACACTGCCAGTGTCACCCAGCCCAGACTGCTCGAAGACGACAGTTTCCACACAAGAATGATCCCCTGCCATTCTGGGCCGTTTTTTCATCATTTTGGCCAATTTTTGCTGGCTTGGGACCCTAGAAAGGCAATCTAGGGTTGGTAATCTGTTGGTTATAGAAAGATGCCCTTCCCAACAGATCTTTGGCCCTTATAAACCCTTTTTCGTGGCCATTTTGTAGAGGGACTTCTTCATAAAGGAGGAGGAAAAAAGAGAAAAAGATTGAAACCCTAGCGCCCCCTTTACACAGAGAAAGTTAAGCCTAAAACCCTAATACGAAAAACCCTAACCTTAAGCCAGAGAAACCTTAACCTAGACCTAGGGAACCCTAGTTCCAAACCATCCTTAGGGCACAACAACCCTTTGAAATCAGAGATCTTCTGGTCAACTTTTTAATTAGAGAGGCAAAGATGATGTCGATTTTGATACGGGTGTGCCCTCAAAGGCTCGGGAGTCCGGGGCCATCCGGCCCGGTTTGGTATTATTCCCTCATCCTTTCTTTCTTCGTATTCTTACTATTTTGAATTTATTTTGATTAATTTTGGTCATTTTTCTGCTTTGAACTCTTGTTTTAATGTTTTGGATCACATTGGCTCTGTCACAGATCTGACAGCGGATCTGCTCGTTTCTGGGCAGATCTGACCTCAGATTTGAATTTGATTTGTCCCATTTTCTCTATCACATTATTTTTATCAGTTTAAGGTGTAAAAATCTAAGATATCTTTGTCGGAAGATATGTTCGATTTTCATCGTAAACAGTTCGCCAACGATGGGGCATTTCGAGCTTGATCCGAGCTCCAAAACATGAGTTTTATTCACTATTTTTACTATTTTCAGTCACAAAAAAGTCCCAAAAATAGGTTGTCACCAGTACTCAAGGTTTTGGTGCTACGAAACCTTGTCTGTCTTGGGCGACACCAATAGTGTCACCTGGGCGACACCACCAATTCCGCCTTGGTCCAGGGCGACATGCCCCCTGTCGCCCAAATCTAGATGTTTCAAAACTTTCTGAGACTTTGTAGTCCTGTTCCAGGGACTCTCTTGTGACTGCTCAAAAAATTTCAGATCAAAATACAATTTTTAAAAATACAAAAAAAATATTTTTCTCAATACTGGTCTGTTATATCTTCGCTTTTCTGTTTTACTTTATTTTAATTTATTTCATCAGAAATATTATTTCCCTACTTCTGAAGTTTATTGTAACCTTAATTCATCAAAGTTAAAAATAAAAATTAAATGAATATAAAAAAATAATTTTTTTGGGCGACACTACTGTAGGGCGACACCAGTAGTGTTGCCAGGGCAACACCACCCATGTCGCCCTGTTGCGGTTGTCCCAGAAGATTCCTAGGACCCCACAAGGCTCTTCCAGAGGCTGTTGGCTTCTTGTTCACCATGTTTTAGCTTCAAATAAAATTTTTAAAAAAGAAAAAAAATATTTTGCTTCAAATAGGTATGTTCTGTTCCTGGCTTTCTGATTTTATTTTAGTTTGTTAGTTGTGATTGAAATCATGTTTTCTCTGCTTTCACCATGCTTAGTTTAAATGTTTTTTATCAAAGTTAAAAAGATAAAACAAAATTAAAAAAAAAAAAAATACATTGAGGGTTGCTTGCACCCTCCCTGACCCGTGTCCCGTTCGAGTCACCCTCGACTCGGGCCGTGCTCGTCTTAGCATGGACTATGCTTGGTCTCACTGTTTCTATTGTACCTTTTTAGGGGTCATTTACCCCTCCATCTATACTGTACTGCGAGTGCCCTTCGCCTCGAAGCGCGAATCGCTAAGCACGACTAGTGTCAAGTGCTCGCTTTATTTCTTCATTGCATTGTGTGCTTGATTGACAATTATTTTTTATTACATTCTTCTTTACACACTCCAGCAACACTGGACCAGGAATGCCCGGGAAACGAACAAACAAATATTTCGAAAACCCAGAAAATCTGGGTTAACGGTGTGAGGGAAACCTAGCTTTTAGAGTCGAGGCAGTTGGGATCGCGTAACTTTAACTGTGAGCGCCTCTCTGCATCCATTGCCTCAAAGCAACTCCGCGTATAGTAGAACCTGATGAAAATCCTATAACGTGAGGCCAAGACCTATGTGGAGATCTATATCAGCCTAGCCACATTTCAATAGTTAGGAACCCACTCTCATGTCAAGCCTACCTATAATCTAGGTCAAACGTTTTCGTGTGCTGTGCTTGCTTATTGTTGTTGATTAATCTTAGATCTCAATCCGGACCTACTTTTGGCCCGAGCTGAACCCTCTGGGTCCCAGCTCAGGCTTGTACCCAGCTGAGCTCAGGTTCGAACCAGGTTTCACCTTGGTTCGAACTTAGGCCCCCTTTTGGTTCAAGCCGAAGGCTCGTTTCTAGTTCATCATTGATCCCGTCTAGGTCCATTCCTGGTATGATCGACAAAACTCTCTGGGTCCAAGTTCAGGCTTTTCCCCAGCTTAGCCCAGGTCAAAACTAGGTTTCTCCTTCGTCCGAACTTAGAACCCCCTCAATCCGAGCCGAAAGCTGGTTCTTAGTTCATCTTTGATCTAGTCCAGGTCCACACTTGGTCTGATCATCAAAACTCTCTAGGTCCAAGTTCAGGCTTATACTCAGCTTAGCCTAGGTCTGAACTAGGTTCACACCCAAGTTCGAACCTAGGCCCCCTTTTGGTTTGAGCCAGGGGCTCGTGCCTAAGCCAACCTTGATCTATTCTGGGTCCACACCTGTCTGATCTTCAAAACCCTCTTGGCCAAACCCTAGTTTGCACTCATCTCAATCCAAGTCCGAACCAAGCTCACACCCAGGTCCGAACCTCGACCCACTCTTGGTCCGGGCCAAGACTCGTACCAATCTAGTCTAGATCTCTGTCTAGGTTCTAACATAAGTCTAAGCTTAGAGTTGCCTCTAGACTTAGACTAGGTTTTATCCTAGTTCAGGGTCTAAACCAAAACCCATTAAGTTTAGATTCCAACCTAGTCTTAGCCTAGGTCTCAATTAAGGTTCTGCCCCTAGAGCCAAGCTAGGTCTACCCTAAGTTGTCGAGTCTAGATCTTACCTAACTCTAGATTTTAGAACCCCACCAAAAGCAATCACCATGTCAGTCACTCAAGGTGATTATGATGATTGCTTTAGGGCCGACTTTAAACCTAACCTACCCAAACCTAGGAGCTAGTGTGTCGCGATCCCCTGGAATTATTGACAGATCTCAGGTCAATCCATTATCCAACGCCCAAGTCATCAATCAGAGGCAGAGTCCTAAGGGTCCACTCCTGATCCTGAAATCTGTGTGGTCCGAAAGGTCGGCTCCTACAAAAAAACTAGGAATAGTCAAGGGGTCCGACAGGACGTTGTCCTACAGGGGCTTTTAGGCAACCAAAGTAGAAGTCGAGTGAGGGAAGAAGTTCATGCAGTATCAAATGCCAATTCCCACCACTTGAACCGAGATAATCTCGAGGCACAGCAATATCAAAACCAAGGCCCACCTAGGTCTAAGGGATCTAACCCAGCCTCGAGCCACCGTAGTACAACTCATGATGACCTGAATATTGTACGAAGCAGAGGTGTCAATCTAGATCGACCCTTAGGCGAGATGGGTGTCCAAGCTACCCTTATAAGTCTAGTTGACCTAAGTTACACCGTTCATGCCCCAGCTTACAGGTCAATCCCAAACAAACTTAATGGTATAAGTGAACCCCTAGCACAACCGAGTCAACCGATTCTTCAATTGGTTCCCCTAGTTCACCCCCCCCAACAAACCATGCAATTTCCGCAATTGATGGTGACACCTATAGGTCAATATGCCCCTCAGGCACAAATGTATCAAACCGCCTCGGTGACTGCGGCTCATCAATCTCAGGCCCATGCAGGCTAACATGTACCCTAAGCCTCAACTCATCATTCTACACTTGGGAATCTACAGACCGGTGGGCCTACTGTCATGCGAAATACCCAACATGAAGGCATCATAAAACTAATGCAGGATATCCTTGCAAGAATGGGCATGCATGAAATTCTACCCTCGAGGGCCTATGTTCATGAGACCCTTGGAGGCATGGAAGACCTTCCCTTGAGATTTGTCATCCTAGAATTATGAAACAAGTTCAATGGGAAGAGCAATCCAGATACTCATGTCAACGCGTACCTCCTCTCCGTTCGAGCTTTGCGAGATAGGCCTAACCAGCTGAAGGCCTTATTTTCGCAAAGATTGACCGGTCAGGCCTTGAACTGACATTGGAGAACAATATGTACTCAACCACACATCACTCCAAACGAAATGTTCAACCAAATCGTCTCTCACTACTGCGGACAATAAGACCTCCCTCCCTCGGCGAGCTTAGTGCAACAAAACAAAACCCAGGTGAATCCTTTGAGGATTTCATCGATCGATTCCATGAGGCGGCGATGCGAGTCATAGAATGTCCACTTACTGACCCAGCCAAAATCTTCATAGCCTTAAAGAACGCCGCTCCCAAATACAAGACCTTCTTCAGCCAAGGTCTTATCCCCCACTCTTTTGACTCCATGATTGAGGGGGTGACACGACATGAAAGGATCAGAGGGACACCCCTTAGCACCAGGCCTGGCAATAAATAGAACTTCCCAAAATAAGAACAAAAACAATAACAAGGGGAATTCTTCCAGTTAGATTAATAAGATTATCGTTACTGAACCGACTCTAGGTTCAACCACTCAACACAACATTCGGAACCAAAACCGAAGGGGTCAGCCTACAGCCCACGCTCAAAATAATAATCAAAGGTGAGATGATAATTTCACCCCTATCAAAGACCCATTAGAAAAAGTGTTGGAATTACTCCTGGCTAGAAATATGGTTTATCTCCTGCGACCATCTGAACCACCATTTCAAGTCACGGATAAGAGTAAGTGCTGGAAATGGTATCAAAACCATGCTCATGATATTCAAAACTGCTTGTATTTGAAACAGGTGAATCAAGGGTTAATCAATAGGGGAGACATCACCGTGGCACCAAGAAATTAACTTGTCGACGAACCTAATCAAAAGATGGGTATCTTCACAAATCCTCTCCATAAAAATATGGTCACAATGATCGAAAAGTCGAGAGCTTAAGACAACTCAAAAGGTAACATCGTCATTCACATGATTGAGAGTGGAGACGAAGAAGATGATCCAAGTCAATTCATATTTGCTTGTGATCATCACTTTCAAGAGTCTCAAGAAGATCTTTCGAGTCTTCTAAGTGGAAACCCTTCACCTCCAAACTGCGATAACCTTCCCAAATGGAACCAATATGGCAAAGATGATACACTAGAAATCGATATGGTCGAAATCAATGAAAAGGCGTCATCTCCTAAACAAGAGGCCAACACCCCAAAATCTCCCATTACTCTCGCTAAGACTGACCTTGTTGAGCTTCAAGCTGGCGAGGTTGATTCCCTAACTCGAAGGGGCCAAGTGTTCAAACCCATACAATTGATGGTCGATACTCTCAATGAAAGAATGGGAAACACTTCAAAAGCCAGACAACTAGCAAGGGTCACAGATCACGAACAGAATAAAAAAATTCAAGGATCAGCAGCCACCTACGAACTACCGGCTCATCTCAGGAGGATCCAGGATCAAATCTCCATCTCGGAGCTTCTTGCCAATTCACCAGCACACAGAGCACAGATCGAAAAGGACCTTGTTAAGACACACATCCCGAGCAACACATGGCCGGATGAGCTGTGCGGAATGATCAACCAACTGATGGTACCAATGTCAATCGTGTTCACGGACGATGACATCCCAACAAGATTCAATTGCTTTCATGTTCAACCTCTGCACATCACCGTTTTCATGCAAGGATATGAGATACAGAGAGTGCTTGTTGATAATGGACCATCCATAAACATATGCCTTATGAAAACAGTGAAGCAGATAGGTAAAAGCCCTGTTGACTTCGAGCCATGTCAACTAACTATCGTTGCATACAACGGGACCAAGAGACAAGCTGAAGGCATATTGCCTCTCACACTCAAGTTCGGCCCTATTGTCCAACTGATAAAGTTTTATATCTTTGACATAAAACCTTCATTCAACATGCTGCTAGGAAGACCATGACTACATGAAGACGTCGTGGTCGCCTCTACACTCCATCAATGCGTCAAATTTCTAACTAACAATGGCGTTGCAAAGGTATGTGCGGAACCCCCTTCTTTTCTCAATTCTAGTATAGGTAATGGGAAGCTAGCCGTAGGGGTCCAGCTTGGAGAAATCCTGCTTGCTTCCTTCAAGCAAGCCGATTGTGCCACCCTACGCCAAGAGCCCGGCGACCCTGTTCCCCAAATCTTGCAAACATCCACATCGATGGATGATAGTATCCAATGTCAACATCAATACGGTTTCAGGTCCCTCGAGGATTGGCACATGCTCTTCTCCCAAGGGTTCCAATCAGGCCAAGGCTTGGGGAGTCAAGGGCAAGGCATAACAGAGGCAGTTCCTGAATCTCCCCAAGCCAAAACTGAAAATAGGGATTGAAGGGGACTCGGGTGTACTCTCACCTTATTTCAAAGTTGGATGAGGCCTTCAAGCCATCCTGGCTTTGTAGCTGGAGGCATTCAAAGCCTCGATTCTCTCGATGCGCATCCTTCAAAACAGAGAAAGGTTATCCTTGATTCCCCAATGGTCGGGAATTCTTCTTCCACACCTCAGCACACAAAAGAATTGGGAATTGATGACGTTTTTGCTGACCTGAATTTTAGGGTATGCACAATCGACTCTAACACAGTTAAGCATGCTCATCCACTGATACAAGCCTAAGAACGAAATTGGTCGATCACTCCTCTATCTCGAGAATTGCTAGAAGCATACTAGTTGAACCTTCAAGTCCCGATGCCAAAAATTAAATAGGCGCAACGTGGCCACTAAACCACCCTGCACGTCTAGTCCCTAACATATCTCTCGCGAGTCCCATAAGGGACACGTCTTGTGATATTTCAAAATCTGTTCAAAATTCAAAACATGATAAAATTGATAATAATGAAAAAGAATTTTCAAAAATAGCGAACACTCAATATAGCCCATTAATGGTGCAAAACACCCAAAATACCGAATTGGACGACCAAGACAAAGATTACAAGAGGCAAGAGTCTGAAGAAATCCCTCAACATGAGGAACTCACTTCCCATATTGAGCAATTCAAAAAGAGGTTCAATGGTGACCCAACGGCTATCATCAAAGAGACGATTGACATAAACCTAGGAACTGAGAAGGACCCAAGTTTAACTAAGATTGGGACCTCCCTATCTCCTAAGGAGCAAGAAAATATTATTTCATTTCTCAAGGAATATCGTGATGTCTTCGCCTGGTCATACGATGATATGTCAGGGCTAAATCCCACAATGGTGCAACATCAGCTAATATTCAACGAAGGGGAAAGCCTGTAAGGCAGAAACTCCGACTTCAAAAGACCTCCCTTGAGCTAAGAATTAAGGAAGAAATTGACAAACTACTCAAGGTGAAGTTCATTACCCCCCTCGATTACTCGGAATGGTTAGCCAACATAGTTGTCATACCCAAGAAAGATGGGAGGATCCGAGTGTGTGTCGCCTACCAAGACCTCAACATGGCATGCCCAAAGGACAATTTTCCATTACCAAACATAGATGCCTTGGTCGCAACACTATGGGGCACGAGATGTTGCCATTCATGAACGACTTCTCAAGCTACAACCAGATCCTCATGGCAAAAGAAGACCAAATCAAGACTTCATTCATAACGCAATGGGGAACTTACTGCTACCAAGTCATGCCCTTCGGCCTCAAAAATGCAAGGGCAACTTATCAGTGGGCAATGACTAGCATCTTTCACGACTTGATACACACCATCATAGAAGACTATGTCGACGACATTCTGGTCAAGCCGAAGGCTAAGCCTGATCATCTCACCAAGCTGAGAATCATTTTTGAAAGACTTTGGAAACATCAACTCAAACTCAATCCTCAAAAATGTGTTTTTAGAGTTGAATCCGACAAATTAGTAGGTTTATAGTAAGCTAAAGGGACATTGAGGTGGACCTGTCCAAAATACGAACCATCACTTAAATCCCCCCTCCCTGGAACATTAGAGAAATCCATGGGCTTCAAGGTCGCATACAAGCCATAAGGCGTTTTATTTCACAACTAACAAACAAGTGCGCACCATTCAATAGGCTCCTTAAGAAAAAGATTCAGTAGTTAGTGCAAATCCTTACTTAAGGGTACTTTTTGGATCCATATTGTGAGAATTAAACTCCACAAATAAAGAAATGATAGTTTTGGTCAGATTTTGTCTAAGCGACATTGGTAGTGCCGCCCAGCCCAGATTGGGCGACACCACTAGTGTCACTCAACCTAATTTGACCAAGATTTGTCAGTTTTTGACAAGACAACCGACTGATCATTCTTGGGTAGAAAGTTACGATTTTGGGCAGTCCTGACCTGGGTGACACTGCCAATGTCACTTAGCTCAAACTGCTCGAAAATGGTAGTTTTCGCATAAGAATGATCCCCTGCCATTCTAAGCCAATTTTCCATCATTTTGGCAATTTTTTGCTGGGTGACACTGTTAGTGTCACTCAGACCCAAGACCCTAGAAAGGCAGTCCAAGGTTGGCAATCTGTTGGTTATGGAAAGATGCCCTTCCCAACAGATCCTTGACCCTTATAAACCCTTTTTCATGGCCATTTGGTAGAGGGACTTCTTTAGAGAGGAGGAGGAAAAAGAGAAAATAATTGAAACCCTAGTCCCCCCTTTGCTCAGAGAAAGTTAAGCCCAAAACCTTAATCTGAAAAACCCTAAC
The DNA here is from genome assembly GCF_000471905.2 of Amborella trichopoda. The sequence continues at coordinate 315,606 of NW_006499799.1, forward strand.
CTTAAGCCTGCGAAACCTTAACATAGACCTAGGGAACCCTATTTCGAAACCATCCTTAGGGCACAACAACCTTTTGAAATCATAGATCTACTGGTCAACTTCTGAATCAGACAGGCAAAGAAGACACCTGTTCTGATGCATGTGAGCCCTCGAAGGCTCGGGAGTCCCGGGCCATCCAGCTCGATTTGGTATTGTTCTCTCACCCTTTGTTTCTTCTTCTTCTTAATGTTTTGATTTTATTTTGATTAATTTTGGTCAGTTTGCTACTTTGAACTTGTGTTTTATGTTTTGGATCATGCTGGCTTTGCCACGGATCTGAGAGCGGATCTGCTAATTTTTTGGCAGATCTGGCTTCAGATCGGAATTCGATTTGTCCCATTTTCTCTATCACATTATTTTTATCAGTTTAAGGGTCAAAATTCGGGAGATATTTGTCAGAAAATCTGTCCTATTTTCATCGTAAACAGGCTCTCATTGAACCTTCCAAAGAGAGAAGGGAAGGGAAGAAAGAGAATGAAGCTCAAAGACTAGATGAGCGCAAAGGCAAGACTAGCGCGATGATTGGTCTGACGCGACTGCTAGAAGGTCACTGTAACTGGACCGACACAACTGTTAAACTACTAGACGACAAGACTGACACGATGACTAATCTAACACAATGGCTGGTCTCGCACGGCAGCTAGATGCGCACAATAACTGGACCAGCACAACGACTAAACTACTCAACGACAAGACTGACATGACAACTAATTTAGCATAGTGGCTGGTCTCGCGCGGTAGCTAGACAGGCACAGTAACTAGACCGGCACAATAACTACACTACTTGACGAAAAGACTGACGCGAAGACTGTCTTGGTGCAGTGACTAGTCTAGCACAGCAGTTAGACGAGCATGTTAACTAGACCGACACAACGGCTAAACTGCTCAACGTCAAGACTAGCACGACAGCACAAGGCTTAGTCAGCCCTCTAGTCAAACAAGCAAAAGGAGAGGGAAGATCGTGCTCAGCAGTGTGTGCTGCCGTGCTGGGCAAAAAGTGGGAAAGAAGAAAGGTCACGCTCAGTGGTGCTTACTATCGTGCGTTACAGAGAGAAAAGAGAAGAGAGGACATCACACTTGGTAGTGTGAAATGCTGTGCACATCAGATAGAAAGAGAGAAAGAGAACGTCATGCTCGGTAGTGTGCACTGTCGCACGCAAACGATAGCAAGAAGAGAACGTCACGTTCGGCATTTGCACTGCTGTGCGTAATGGACAGACAAACTGAGAAAGAGAAGGGAACGTCACGCTCGGTATGATTCACTACCACAAGCAACAGACAAAAGAGAGAGTGTCATGCTCGGCATTTACACTATCGTGCGCAACAAACAAATTGACAGAGAAAGAGGAGGGAACGTCACACTCGGCAGTATGCACTGTCGCGTGCAACAGACAAAAGAGTGAGTGTCATGTTCGGCATTTTCACTATCGTGTGCAACGAAAAGAGACAGAGAAGAAAGTCACTCTCAAAATTTGCACTGTTGTGCGCAACAAACTAAGAGGGAAGAGAACATCACGCTCCGCAGTATGCACTGCCGCGTGCAACAAACTGAGAGGAACATGAGGCGAGAAAGAAGTAGAGAGAAAAAAAAGAAGAGAAAAGAGAGGAAAGGAAAGAAAAAAGAAAGAAAAGGAAAGAGAAAATAAAGGAAAGGAAACGAGGGAGAAAAAGAAAGGAAAGAAGAAGAAAGAAAAAGAAAGAAGAGAGAGAAGAAGAGAGAGAAAGAAGAGAGAGAAAGATGAGAGAAAGAAGAGAGAGAAGTGTGAAAATAAGAGAGAGAAAGAAGAGAGAGAGAAGAGAGAGAAGAGTGAGAAAGAAGAGAGAAATAAGAGAGAGAAGATTACTTATGCTCAGGCGTACCACCAAAAGTCTTCTCTCTCCTCTCTCTCTCTAAGGCGTGACCAAAGCCTCAAGCAAAAAAGTAAAATTTTTATTGATGAAACTTGGGTCCTTTTACATGTGGTGCGCGCTTGTTTATATAGAAGTGGGGCCCAAACATTTGTGTGCAATCAAAAGTTGACCTAATTGCTAAAAATTTACAATTAAGTGAATTAAAGAAATTCTAAGAAGATGGGGCAAAATGACAATTTTGCCCCTCCACCAACATTCCATGACATTCCAATTGAGTCCCTATTGTACCCAATAACTCTTGCGATCTTCTCGAGTTTGTTCGACGGCATTTAGGTCTTCGTTCGGCTGAAAGATGATTCTTTTCTTCATCGGCTCGAGAAGACGGTTGTTTTGATACCACTTTCGAGTCACGGATCGGGTCTTAGGTCATGATCTTTGTTTAACTACGCCCATTTCTCGATTTTTTTTTGATGATTTATTCACTGAATATAGATGAGCAAGTTGACGTGAGCGTTTGACGACGAACGGGACTTGATTTGGTGCCCGAACGACCATTTTCCATTTTTGATCTTTTCACCGGAATTTGGTTTCCGGTGGATGGAAAGTGCAGCAACTTCGTATTCATTGTGATTCAAATATGACCATCCATCACGCGTGAGTTTTGGCTACGATGAAGCCTTGAACATGAACTCGTGACGGGTCTAATTTTAGGCCAATCCAACTCGCGAGTGCTGTGATGTGGCCGCTCAATCGAGGTGTGCTCCTGCTAGAAAAGCTGCAACCTTGCCTTGAATCGAGATCTTCCTCGAGTTTTTCTCCTGGCACAGGCCACGATATGGGTTGTGCCACATATCAAACTGCTCGGGTTGATGAGACGAACACGCTCGTAAAATTTGAGCATGATCCGACTTAGGATGAGAGAGATATTGTTTTTCAAAGTTAAGCCCGAAACCCATGACCAAAGTTTCCATTAATGGAAATTGGTTCATTAAAGGTGCATGATAATAGCGCGTGACCTACCCATTCAGGTAATTTAGTCATAACTTGGTCCAGGAATGTTTGATCAAGCTGAAACTTGGTCCTTAAGGGTTTTTGGACGTTTTGGATCCAATGGCAGTGGTCCCACGATCATTTGACACTTTGGTGATAGGGCGATAATTATAAAGTCAATTTCAAGGCGAGAGAGGCTGATTTTTCCAAAACTGTTTCTTCATTGCACTACCTTAAACTCGTCGGATTACGACGAAACTCGACAGGTGTTCTTAGGAGACCTTAATCAACAATTTTGAACCTTTGTCCATTCTGAGACTGTTTTAAATTTCTCTTATGGATCAAGGCTTATTATCCAATGCCTTTCATAGTCTGCAAGAATTTTGGTACCTACGGACCTAGGTCTCATATTGTTTTTCTCTTTATTTGCAACAGGGATATAAGTGTTAAAAAATACCCTTAAACAGCTTACCCCACCTAATGTTATCCTTCAAGAGACGCGAGAAGGGTAATATTTAAAATCAAAACTGGTCCTTTGGCCTTCAAAAAAAAAAAACTTCTTGGTCACCTGATCAACACGTCTACCGAAGGGATAGTTGTACGAAGCTGTTTCCTAGAGAGGTGACCAAGGTGCTCAGACATAGAGGCTTTTTTGGGGGGGAGAAGAGATTTTGAGGAATGATTTTAAAGTCTACACCCTGTTGGACATTTCGCGGCATTACTGACAGCCATATCAGGTTTGTAGGGTGCTTGGTAAGACATTTTATTGCCTGTGAGGGATGATTTTAAAGTCCACACTACCACGACCCCGCCTCCTGACCCCTGCCGGTGGGGGATAGAGCTCGGGATCGTTAGCAGAGGTCGTGAACATCACTCAGGTGGGAGTGGCTCAACGCATAAAAACATGGAATCGAGAGCAAACCATAAAAGAAAACTAGAATAAATCCATCCATCAAACAAATTTCAATCCAGAAGGTATAGCCATTTCATTCGTTCAATGTCAAATATCTTTACAATTTCTTTAAGGCACTACAGGCCTAAAATACACAAAATGAAGTATACATCATGTTTTTGAAATCACCAAAACATATTGTGAAAGTCTTCAAAAAACGGCTTCTCAAACTTCTTAATTTCAGGCTTCGAGCCTTCAAACTGCCACCCACCTTTAGCACAACTGCCATCACCCTTCACTCTACAGTTATGAGACTAAGATGGAATGAGCTAAAAGCCCAATAAGCAGATCACTACCCTTGCATTCCTGACTAACAATATGTACATGATAACATGCCCATAGTTAATCGAAAATTACATTTGTCTTACAAAGTGTAGTCACATATCATAGTACACATGAATGCTATATAACGAGGGTAAAAATGACATCTACCTTTATGTATATCACAGTTATAGTCAGACATTCTTACAGAGTATAGAATTCAAACAAGCAGAACATATTAGTTTACTTCCGAAGTAGAAGCCACATCGATCAGGCTAAGCCAATTATGTAACTTGGGGCTTCTACCCTCATTCAGGAGGGAGGATAATGACAAGTGGGTGCCCCACTTCATAATATCCTCACTCATGTACACATCCCCAGCACGCTTTGGGGTTTTCGATAGACTGAGGCTTCTCAAGACACGACCCTCACTTGTGCCTTAGGCAAGAGGGCGTTACACAACAATTGGAGGACCCAATGAGTTGTGCCCATGACAATTCGGGGGCCGTGACCCTCCCAGTTATTTACAGTTACATATCGACTCCACTCCTATCATTGGATTCGAGGTACAGAATTCTCGACTACCAATGGAGGACCCATTGTGTAGCGGTCACAGAATCAGAATATCATATACCAATGGAGGACCCATTCCTCAGTGGCCCGAAATCACATATAACATAATTCATGTAATAGAATAAGAATATCCACTACCAATGGAAGACCCATTAGGTAGTGGCCAAAAATCACAGAATAACAGAATTGGAATATCCACTACTAATGGAGGACCCATTGCATAACAATCTTGGCATGTATAACAGTATCAATATGACAGAAATCATAGTATCCACTACTAATGGAGGACCCATTGCATAGTGGCCTATTAGTATTCATATAGCAAAATCAAACAGTATCAGTATCACTTTTTAACAGTATTAGATTCATATAATAATAGTATCAACATTATATGATCGCATTATTAGAGTCACAGAATCTCAGTGTCGATGTCACATTTCCTGCAATTTCAAAAAGTGACATCTGATCAAAACATGGCCATAACTCCCAATTCCTTTGGAAGTCAAAGACGATTACAAAACTAATTTTGCACTAGACACTCCTACCTTTCAAATGGGAGTGGTTTGAAGACAATTGGGCCCCATTTGATGTCTTAAAGATTATGAGAGGTGAGGATTAACTAGCTGCATCCTGCTGTGTACAGTGGACGGTGAGGTACCCTGCTTCATATCACTATAACTTTCAAATCATGAGTTAACATGTGACGGTTTCAAAAATCAAAGTTTAAGCCAAGATGTATATCTTTCTAACAAGGTGCATTTGAAAGCATTTAGATTTCATTTGGTGATTCAAAGATTCGTTCCAAACAAGGTGATTGTTCTTAATTTTTATCAACATTGCCCACAGTGATATACCTTAAACTTAAGTGTAACTTTCAATCTAAAAGGAATTTCAAAATAATTTCTATATGAAAGTTTTAGCCCATTCAAATATCTTTCAAATGGCTATGGTTGACCCAAAATGGACTTCGTTTGGTTAGTTAAAATCAGTGACCACAGCAGCCTCAGTGGAAAATCCAAGAAAACAGTCCACAGTGATATACTCTTTCATTTTGAAACATAACTTCATTTTCATAAAGAAATTCAATAGTAGGAAAAATGAACATTTTACTAGAATCGTATATCTTTCCAATAGGGGTTGTTTGAGGTCAGTTGTACCCCATTTGACAGTTTAAAACCCTCATTCAAGGTTACACATAATCCTGGAATTTCATAGTGGCATTTAACATGTCTCAAGAATATATTCCATAACCCTCATTTCATGGTGAGAAACATGATAACAATCATTCTCTCACAATGTGAATGCACATAACATGCATTTCTTATACAATCTAGGAATCATATATTCATTCTCAACATCCATCATTATCATAGAACAAAAGCCCAAAATTCTAGTGAAAAGGGCGTAAGGATTTCTACAATACATACACTTTTATTACTCATTTCACATGCATTAATTCCCACGCATCCTTATGACTAAAATGCAATGGTGATGAATCTACTTACCTAAATAACAATGGGACTTTCTCCAATCCTCTGCTCACGGCTCCCACTCGCCCAACGATGGCTGCCCTCCAACAGTCACTTCTTCAAACCTCGTGCCTTAGAGAGAGGAGAAAATGAGGGAAGAGTGAGTGACATGGGTGAGAGGCTTAAGTACTCTTATGTTTGGGGTGGTAGTCCAAGTGTCATCAAAAGACTTAAAATCAGGACAAGTGGCGCACACATCAGCTTGCATCTAATATGTGGCACTCATAAACCATGTGTATCAGTAACGCAGCCCGCACTGCTCTCCTTCTCCTACACAACCGGTGCTGGTCTCACAATGCAGTTGGCACTGGTCTCTGCACACAACACAACTGGCGCTAGTCTCTGCACACAGCACAGCTGGTGCTGGTCACAACTCAACCGGTGCTGGCACTTCTTTCTCTTCACAGCCGGCGCTATTCAAACTCAGTAGGCGCTGACCACAACTCAGCCGACACTAGCCAAAATTCAATCGGCGCTGCCCACAACTCAGTTAGCGCTGGCCACAACTTAGACAATGTTGTATCCTTCCTTCCTATATCGCCGTGCATTCTAACTGGCCGGGAAACATTTGGGTTTTCACATCATCCCCCCTTAAAAATCAGATTTTGTCCTCAAAATCGTTAATCGAATAAATGGGGGTACAATGCCGGAATTTCATCTTCTCGCTCCCACATTGATTCTTCTTGTGAATGATACTGTCATAAAACCCGAACTAGAGGAATCTCTTTGTTGCACAAAACTTGAACCCTTTTGTCTAGAATTTTAGTTGGCTGGTCAACATAAGTTAAGTCTTCCTTGATTGGGATTGGTTCATACCTCAAGACGTGGGACAGATCGGTTGGTACTTCCTCAATAATTAAACATGAAAAAAATCATGAATATTGGCCAATTCGAGTAGTAAGGTCCGCTGATATGCCGCAACTCTAATTCTTTCCAATATTTCAAAGGGTCCAATAAATCGTGGACTTAGCTTCCCTTTCTTTCCAAACCTCATAATTCCCTTCGTTAGAGACACTTTTAAGAATACCTGATCACCTACTTCAAATTCATGGTCCCTTCAATGATTATCGACATAACTCTTCTGCCGACTCTAAGCTTTTTTAAGCCTTTCCCGAATTAGGGCGATCTTTTCAGATGTCACTTGAACAATTTTCGGCCCTAGGAGTCTCCTTTCGCCGACTTCATTCCAATACACCGGCAATCTGCACTTTCTCCCATATAAAGCTTCAAAAGGTGTCATTTGAATACTGGCCTGGAAACTGTTGTTGTATGCAAATTCTACTAAAGGTAAGTGATCATCCCATTTTCCTTTGAAGTCGGTAACACAGGCCCTCAACATATCTTCTAAGGTTTGAACGATCCTCTCTAACTGTTCATCAGTCTGCAGGTGAAAAGCAGTACTGAATGTAAAGTCTTGTCCCCAAAGCTGATTGTAGACTGCTTCAAAACCTTGAAGTAAATCTAGAGTGCTTGTCGGACACAATACTGATAGGTATTCCATGAAGCCTTACTATTTCCTTGACATTCTGCTGAGCCAATTTATCTAAGGTAAAACTAGTGCGGACCGGTAAGAAATGTGCAGTCTTAGTTAATTGGTCCACAATAACCCAAACACTGTCATGTCCCATGCCTGCCTTTGGCAAACCAGACACAGTGTCCATAGTTATGTGTTCCCACTTCCATTCAGGCACAGGTAAGGATGTTCAGCTTTTACTTGCTGATAGGTCAGACATTTAGAAACAAATTGTGCCACATCTTCCTTCATGTTATTCCACCAGAAGATCTTCTTTAAATCTTGGTACATTTTTGTGCTTCCTGGGTGTACAGTATAACGAGAGTGGTGCCCTTCCTATAAAATAGCCCTTTTTATATTCTCATCACTTGGGACACATACCCATTCTCTACATCTTAATAAATTATCACTACCGACTGAAAAATCTCCTTTTCTTTCTTGCTTTAAGTCTCCCAGAATTTTACTCAGCTAGGGGTCTGCTTTTTGAGCTACCCTGATCTGTTGAAAGAGCTGAGGTTCCACTCTTATACCTGTAGTTATTCCTTCCTCAGAACTAGAGGGTAACGTCGAGTGCCACTCTATTGCATCTTCTATCAGTTTCTTCTCTCAGGCCACCAGATGTTCTATTGATATTGAGGGTTTTCGACTCAAAGCATTGGCTACTGCATTTGTCTTGCTCAGTTGGTAATTGATGGTGCAGCCATAATCATGTAGTAGATCCATCCATATCCTTTGCCTCATAGTCAACTCCTTCTGAGAAAATAAATACTTGAGGCTCTTATGATCTGTAAATATCTTGAACTGGGCTCCATAGAGATAATGTCTCCAAATCTTCAAGTAAAAAACCATAGCTGCGAGCTCTAAGTCATGAATTGGGTAATTTTTCTCGTACAACTTTAACTGTCTTGTGGAATAAGCTATAACTTGCTCATGCTGTAGAAATACACACTCTAGTCCCTTATTGGAAGCATCAATGTAGATTACAAAGCCTTCATTTCCCTCGGGCAAAGTTAGTATTGAGGTTGTAGTCAATCTCTTCTTTAATTCTTGGAAACTCTTCTCACAATCATCTGACCATAAAATTTTACTCCTTTCTGGGTCAGGTGAGTCAAGGGAAGTGCTATCTTTGAAAGCCTTCTACAAAACACCTATAGTATCCTGCTAGACGCAGAAAACTGCAGATTCTGTCACATTTTTTGGTCTTCCCCATTGACCATGGCTTCAATCTTACCAGGGTCAACTATCTTTTCCCCAGTTAGAAATAACATGCCCAAGGAAGGTCACACTTGAAAGCCAAACTCGCTTTTCCACAGTTTAGCAAATAACGTTTCTGTTTTTAAGGTCTGGAGAACCATCCTCAAATGTTGTTCATGCTCTTCTAGATTCCTTGAATAAACCAGAATGTCATCTATAAAAACCACCACAAAGTCATCCAAAAAATCTCTAAACACCCTATTCATCAAATCCATAAAGACGATCGGGGCACTAGTTAGCCCGAAGGGCATCACTAAGAACTCGTAGTGGCCATAATGAGTCCTGAATGCGGTCTTCGATATATCTTCTTCCTTGACTCGCAGCTGATAGTAACCTGACTGTAGGTCGATCTTGGAGAATACTTGGGCCCCGTGGAGTTGATCAAAAAGGTCATCAGTTCGAGGCAAGGGGTACTTATTTTTCACAGTAATCTGGTTCAGCTGTCGATTGTCTATACATAGCCTCAAAGCCCATCTTTCGTTTTAACAAATACGACAGGCGCACCCCAGGGTGACACACTAGGTCGAATAAAACCCTTCTCCAACAACTCTTGTAATTGTTCTTTTAACTCCTTTAGCTCAGTCGGGGCCATCTTATAAGGAGCTTTAGAGATGGGCATAATACCAAGGATCACATTTATCTCAAATTATATTTCTTTGACTGGGGGCAGAGAGGTTAACTCTTCAGAAAAGACGTCCAGAAATTCCCTTACCACTGTATTTCTTCTAACTTAGACCGGCCATCCCGATTTTCCACTATGTAAGATGGATACCCAACACAACGTTTAGTCAGCAAACGGGAAGCTTGAATAGCTAAAATAAAATGCAAAGGGGAAACATCCCTAACACCAAAAAAGTTTAACTCGGGCTGGTTTAGGCGTCTAAGGGTTACAATCTTATCACAACAATTTACAGTAGCATGATGTGTGGATAGCCAGTCCATGCCCAAAATAACATCAAAGTCTTGGATATCTAACAATAACAAATCTATAGGCAGCTGACACCCATCAAGTAATAACCCACAATGTTCATAAACAGTAACAGTTTCTAAGGATTCCCCCATAGGAGTGCATACAACAAAAGTCCAATCAAGAAAGGAAGGTCTAGCATCTATGTGGCATGCAAAGTGAGGTGCAACAAAAATGTGTGTAGATCCAGGATCAATTAAGATTTTTGTTTCAATACCACAAACGGAGAGCATACCTTTCATAACTGAAGTCGATGCCTTAGCTTCCTGCTCAGGAGAGCAAACACATGACCTTGAGTCTTTGGTCAGTTCTCAGGTCCCCTTACTGGGCAATCTCTAATTTGGTGGCCCGGCTTGCCACATCTGAAGCATGCCCCAGTCTTCCTTCAGCAATCAGCCGCCGAGTGATTGTCCTTCCCACAGTGTGGGCATGTGGGGTGTCGATTCTCTCTTACATCACCCGGTAACATCCTCAGAATCTTCTTGCTCCTCAAACTTTCTCCTCCCCAAAAGTTCCTCTTCAGTGGTGGTAGAGCTTTTCTCCCTGAGTTTCCAAACTGGGCTGGCCTCATCTTCCAGTTTCCTCCACCCCGGGACTCTTCGTCTTCCCTTTCTATCTTCATGGCCAGATCCACTAAAGGGGAAAAGGTCTTTAAATTGGTTGATATTACGCCCCTCCTTATTTCTGGCCTGAGGCCTCTTTCGAACTTACTAGCCGTCCATGCCTTGATATTAATGATGTGTGGCGCATACCTTGACATCTCTGAAAACTTGGTTGCATACTGCTCCACAGTTAAATTTCCTTGTTGCAGCTCAAGAAACTCTACTTCTTTTCTTTCCCTTACTGAATTAGGAAAGTACTTTTCATTGAAGGCTTCTAGAAAATTTTCCCAGGTCATTTCTGTCCCTGACCTTTCCAAAGATTGCTCTACCGAGCCCACCAGTGCTCAGCGTCCACTTCAAGCATGAAAGTGCCTAGCCTTACTTTTTTCTCATTAGTACAATTTAAAGCTTTGAATATCATCTCCACATGTCTCCTCCATATCTTAACCTTTTCTACTCCCCCAAGCCCTTAAGAAGGTCGGAGGAGCCAACCCCCTAAACTTCTCTATTAAGCTATAATCATTCGAGTCTGGGGCAGGGGTAAATGGGGCTGACATTTCTTCCTTCATCATTTGCATCATAGCCCCTAAAGTCTTGACGAATTCAACGAGGGCCTCGGTGTTTTCATTACTGGAAATTGAATTATTGGCCCTCGTTCTCAACATCTCCAACCTAAGACACAAACACTCAGTTACTCTTCTACCCAAACTATTATAACAACACCTCTAAACTCCCTAGGCCAAAAATCCGGTCCTAGCTACTCTGATACCATAACTGTCACAACCCTGCCCCTTGATCCCTTCCGGTGGGGGACAAAGCGCGGGATCGTGACCAAAGGTCACGAACGTCACTCAAGTGGGAGTGGCTCAATGCATAAAAATACGAAATCGAGAGAAAACCATGAAAGAAAACAAGAATAAATCCATCCATCAAACAAATGTCAATCCAAAAGGTACAGCCATTTCATTCCTTCAAAATCAAAAGTCTTTACAATTTCTTTAAGGAACTACTAGGCCAAAATACACAAAATGGAATATACATCATGTTGCTGAAATCACCAAAACATACTGTGAAAGTCTTCGTAAAATGGCTTCTCAAACTTATTAATTTCGGGGCTTCGAACCTTCAAACTGCCACCCACCTTTAGCACAGATGCCACCACCCTTCACTCTACAGTTATGAGATTAAGATGGAATGAGCCAAAAGCTCAATAAGCAGATCACTACCCCTGCATTCCTGACTAACAATATATACATGATAACATGCCCATAGTTCATCGAAAATTACATTTGTCTTACAAAGTGTAATCACATATCTGAGTATACATGAATGCTATATAACGAGGGTAAAAATAAGTTAACGAAGCATTACTTGTTCTCAAAATGACATCTACCTTTATGCATATCATAGTTAGAGTAAGATATTCTTATGGAGTACAAAATTCAGATAAGTAAAACATATGCGTTTTCTCCAAAAGTATAAGCCACATCGATCAGATTAAGCCAATTTTGTAACTTGGGGCTTCAACCCTCATTCAAAAAGGAGGATAATGACAAGTGGCTGCCCCACTTCGTAATATCCTCACTCACGCACACATCCCCAGTGTGCTTGGTTTTTGATAGACTGAGGACTTGAAAGACACGACCCTCACTTGTGCCTTATGCAAGAGAGCATTATACTACCGTTGGAGGAACCAATGCGTAGTGCCCATGACAATTCGGGGGGCGCGACCCTCCTAGTTATTTACAATTATATCTCGACTCCACTCTTATCACAGGAGTCGAGGCGTAGAATACCCGACTACCAATGGACGACCCATTACGTAGCGGCCACAAAATCAGATTATCCAGTACCAATGGAGGACCCATTACGTAGTAGTCGAAAATCACATATAACAGAATTCATGTAACAGAATCAGAATATTCAGTACTAATGGAGGTCCCATTGCGTAACGATCTTAGCATGTCTCAATATGGCAGAAATCACAGTATCCACTACAAATGGAGGACCCATTACGTAGTGGCAAAAAATCAGTATTCATATAGCAGAATCAGACAGTATCAGTATCACTTATTAATAGTATCAGATTCATATAATAATAGTATCAACATTATATGACTGCATTATCAAAGTCATAGAATCTCAGCGTCCGTGTCACATTTCCTGCAATCTCAAGCAGTGACATCTGATCAACACATGGTCATAACTCCCAATTCCTTTGGAAGTTAAAGACGATTCCAGAACTACTTTTGCTCTAAACAATCCTACCTTTCAAATGGGAGTGGTTTGAAGACAATTGGGCCCCGTTTGACCTCTTAAAGGTTTTGAGAGGTGAGAATTAACTAGCTGCACCCTGCTGTGTACAGTGGACAGCGAGGTACCCTGCTTCATATCACTATAACATTCACACCATGAGCTAACTTGTGACAGTTTCAAAATAAAAGTTTAATTCAAGATGTATACCTTTAGAACAAGGTCTATTGGAAAGCATTTGGATTTCATTTAGTGATTCAAATATTCATGCCAAACAAGGTGATAGTTCTGAATTTCTATCAACACTGCCCACAGTGATATACCTTCATAAACTGAAGTATAACTTTCATTCTAAAAGGAATTAAAAATAATTTCTATATGCAAGTTTTGGCCCATTCAAATATATTTCAAATGGCTGTGGTTTGACCAAAAATGGACTTCGTTTGGTTAGCTAAAATTAGTGACGACAACAGATTCAGTGGAAAATCCAGGAAAATAGTCCACAGTGATATACTCTTTCATTTTGAAACATAAATTCATTTTCATAAAGAATTTTAATAGTAGGAAAAAATGAAAATTTTACTAGACTCATATATTTTTCCAGTGGGGGTTGTTAGAGCTTAATCATTTGATAGTTCTAAAGCCTCACTCAAGACTACCTATAATCCTAGAATTTCACAGTGGCATATAACATGTCTCAAGAATATATTCCATAACCCTCATTTCTTAGTAAGAAACATGCTAACAACTATTCTCTCACAATGTGAATACACATATCATGCATTTCTTACACAATCTAAGAATCCTACATTCATTCTCAACATCCATCATTATCATAGAACAAAAGCCCCAAATTCTAATGGAAAAGGCGTAAGGATTTCTACATCACATACACTTCTATTGCTCACTTCACATGCATAAATTCGCATGCATCCTTATGACTACAATGAAATGGTGATGGATCTACTTACTTAAATAATAATGGGACCTTCTCAAATCCTTTGCTCATAACTCTCACCTGCACAGCGATGGCTACCCTCCAACAGTAACTTCTTCAAACCTCGTGTCTTAGAGAGAGGAGAAAATGAGGGAAGAGTGAGTGGCGTGAGTGAGATGAGAGGCTTAAGTACTCTTATGTTTGCGGTGGTGGTCCAAGTGTAATCAAAAGACTTAAAATCTGGACAAGTGGCACTCACATCAGCATGCATCTAATAAGTGGCACTCATAATCCATGCATATCAGTAATGTAGTCGGCGCTGCTGTCCTTCTCCTACACAGTCGGCGTTGGCCTCACAACATAGCCGGCGCTGGTCTCTACACACAACACAGTCGCGCGCTTGGCAGTAAGAGGCGCACGATAGAAAGCTACGCTTGGCGATGAAAAGTGCGCGGCATCAAAACACGCACGGCGGTGAGAAGTGCGTGGCAGTGAAATTTCGCAGCATCATAGCGTGCACGACATTCAGAAGCATGTGGTAATATGTCTCAATTTTGGTTTGGGCTCAAATCAAGCCCGACCCGGTCTGGCCCATCACCGTTTGGACTTCTGGACTTGGGTGTCATTTCTTCTTTGTGAGGGGTATATTTGGGAACCCCTGAGTATAAAAGGGGTTTAAACCACTGTTTACCTTTTTACCTCAGTGAAAAATAGTCGAAGGTTTTTAGTAGTGAGAGAGAGTGATCTCCAACGAGCAAGGAGTCTTCTGGCAAGAGGAACACATCAGAAAGAGGGAGAAAGAGGCTCGACAGTGGGTGTTTTCCGGTGAAAGAAATGCACCAAAAAATGGAAGAAAAGGGCCTCGGCAGTGAGCAAGGGTGATCGTCGAAAGGTATGGTAGGGCTTTTTTCGTGCAAGGTCTATCGGCAATAGTTGCTGGGAGAGAACCAGGGGAATTCCTTGTATCTGTCTGGTGGAGTGAACGTGTCGGGATGTGTTATAGAGAAACTCCAAGGGAGTCGAGGCCTTGCGGAAAGGTCTTCAGTAGAAGGCACGTTCGAGCAGCATTTTTGGGACAGTTTTTCGGTTGAGTTTGTCGGTGAAGAGCAGTGATGGTAACAACATCCTAGTGACAGTTCTTCCATTTGGCTTCTATCGGCTGAGGTTGGTTAGGTGCCTCGATCTTGCCCTCCGGATCAAGGTGATCTCGCTGCATGTATCTCGGGTTTGTAGTGAAGCTGGGATTTGAGATTGCTCTCTTGGAACCTTGCTCAAGAGCAAGGGCAGGTATACCAAACAATGAGAGAGGAATTTAAGTTGGGTGCGGGACTTACTTGGGCTGGCTCGCATGGGTGCCCTCTTAGATCACATCGAAAAGCCCCCCAGCTACTTTAGCTGGTTTAAAATCGCCTCCCTTGACTTGCAATCTCCTTGGTTTTCTGCACAACACTATTATGGTTAATTTGCAAGACTAATGGGCCGAAGGGTCCACCCTTGTCTTAGGGCAATGCTAATTTGTGTGGCTAAGAGTGTTAGAGGTTAGGATGATAGAGTAGAAGGTTCAAACAAAGCTCGATAAGAGAAGAAAACTTGATGAAGGGTTGAGATTAGCTTGATAACCAGCCAGTGACCGACTCGAAGTGGTAGCAAGATGGGCATGGTACTCAGGACCAGCATGACGGTAAGATTACTCGAAACTGAGGCCGATATGGTGGTGCTGGGCTAGGTCAACCCTCAATAAAGTGAGAAGAGGAGAGAATGAAGAGCAAGTATGAGATGGTGGGGAGATAAGGTCCCGAAGGCATTATGTGTCACCACCCACGACCGTGGAGTAGCAATGTCACGACCCTTAGACGGTGCTAGACACTACTGCTGGTGGCATGAGGGGGAGCAAAGAACTACAGACGGCGCTAGGAATTTCCATTGGTAACATAAGAAGGCAGCGCACCTCTGTGAGAGCGACGATGGCCACTCGTGAAGTGCAGCGATAGCCATTTACGAAGCACGCGGCGATAGTTCCCAAGAGGCGCGTGGCAGTAGGCATGCGATGCAAGAGGAACGACGATGAGCACCGAACACACTGAGGAGGACGACGATTGGCATCGCGCATGCCAAAGGAGCTTACGGATGACGATATGCATTTCCCATGCGAAGAGAGCTCACAAACGGAGATAGCCACTGCACATGCGAAGGGAACTTGCGAATGGCAATAGGTATTGCCAAGACTTATCGTAAGCAGTGATAAGCATCGCCATCTGTGATAAGCATAAAACAGGGGAAGACCCCCACAGGCGGCAATGGGCTTCACTGTCTGCCTTCTTCATTGAGGCGTCGAGGATGTGTCTACGAACAATGATGAGCAGCAACTTTTGCGAGCCTTGCTGGGAGGTCTAAAATGAAAATATGGTATAAAATGAAAGCTTTTCCCCTTCCTAACAATTTGTGAAATTCCAGAACAGTTGCTATGTTATCCTAGAACATGCATTATTTTTCATGGATGATCCGGGGTAATTTTGATGCCCGGTTGATCGAAAGATGATAGTTTTTTTTGTAGGGCTCGGCATGGCGATCGATTTGATACCAACTTTGAGCCATGGATCATGTTTTTAGGGCATGATCATATAACTTGAATTTTGGTTGAATCTTGAAACTTCAACTCGATAGTGTGCTCATACCTTGATTTTTTTTCCTTTGATTTCTTCACTGGATCACACTGATCATGACGTCACTATTGCGGGGCAACAAACGCAGCTCGATTTCGTGCCCAAACGAATATTTTGCAGCATTGGAATTTTGGCTGGAATCTGGAATTCTGGCCACAGAATTTGTAGTCACTTCGTCAGCTTTGTGTGCAGAACCTGTTCTTTCATCATGTCCGGGTTCGGGTCAAAGATAGCCCGAGACCTTACATACTCAATGGAATTGTTCTCACATCGATTGGGCTCGCCAGCGGCGTGATTTGGCCAGTCGGGCGAGGAACTACGCTGTTGATTTTCTTGCACGTTCCGCAACTTCTTCACGCTCAAGCATCATCATGGGGCTTGCAACATATTGAAATGCTCGTCTTGATGAGACGAATACACACACAAAATTTGGGTTTTACTCGACCTCAGATGATTGAGATATGAGCGTCAAAAGTCATTGGTTGTGACTATCCCTTCAATAGTATGGAGTTGCAGGGCGGCCGCACGATAATAGTGTGTGGCTCCTCCTGTTTCACTCTTTGCTTATAACTTCTTCCTGGATTATCCGTTCAAGCTGAAATTTGACCCCTAGGGGTTTTCAACCATGTCAGATCAAATGGTGTTGGTCACACAACAAATTGAGACACAAAAAATGTAGCCCCAGTGATAGGGTCCGTTTCAGGGTTTTAGAGGTTAATTCTGTCGAAACTGTTTCTCAATCTGGAATACCCGGAAGTCTCTGGCAGGTCAGGCCCTGGCTTCATTAGTTTATTACCTTCGTGATAGTCTTTAGCATTCTAAAGGAATCAAGGACTCTAGTGTTGTTGAAATGTGGGAGATCTTATGTGGCTCTCACTCCCTGATGAGCCATTTGGTGTTGTTGATGTTGGGAGATCTTCTGCAGCTCTCACTCCCTGGCGAGCCATTTTTTCGAGTTGATGTTGGGAGAACTTCTGCGGCTCTCACTCCCTAACGATCCATTTGGTGTTGTGGATGTTGGGAGATCTTTTGTGGCTCTCACTCCCAAGCAATATGCTGGGAGATCTTCTGCGGCTCTCACTCCCTAGTGAGCCATTTGGTGTTCTGATTGAATGTTGACATTTGAGGATTTTAGGTGGACCTCATCAGCCAGGATTGTGACTGTTTGGAAATTGAGTATCGGTCGAGGCTGTGGTAGTGTTTCAACCTGTTTTGTTGGTCCAAGCGCCCTTTTGTAGGTTTCACATGAACAAAAAGAAAAGTGGCACCATGGAGATGGTTTTCACCGACTTCTTTCTTTTTGCGGCTTTTTTACTCATGAACTTGTTTCATCCGTTTTTGCTAATGATGCCCTTTTTGGGGTTTTCACCGTGTCAGGGTTTTGTTTTCCATGGAACTCTTTTACTCATGGTTTCATGACCATGCCCGTCTGTCATTTTTACTCATTGCATTTCCTTGTCCAGGTGTACACCATGCCCATTTTTTTTGTAGATGCATGTTTAGGGTCATGCCTTCGAGACCTATACGAAGCCTTTTAACATCATGCGACAAGGATGTGGACTTTAGTTTAGGTTCATACAGCTGGACCGTAATGGTGATGAATGGCAGCCTGTGGAGGCCATGGAATGAGTGTGGTGATGGTTACGCCTCACTTTGGGAAGATGGCACGAGGTTGCTTGTGAAGGATGGATGATGTATGAACGATGGGTGAAAAGTGGTGACCCACTAGTTGATGGCGAATATGGATTGTGGAATGGTTCGCCATTTTATGAGCATGGGTAAGACTCACTGGGGAATGGTGAATGGATTCACTGAGGAGTGATAAATAACGGTAATGAAGATGTGCGCGCACACGATCTGGTCAGTTAGGGAAAGCATGCATGGGGAAGCAGGTAAAGGGTTGTGTGCCCGTGGTCTCACTGGGGAGGTAATGGAGGTGGTGTGTACACACAAATGGGGTCGGTTAGGGAAGATGTGTGTGAAGATGCACATAAAAGGGGTGTGTGTGTATGTGGGGGCATATTTAAGGTCATGCCTCCTGGACCTGTACGAAGCAGTTTAACATCATGCAACCAGGACGTGCACTATGGTTTAAGGTCATAGAGCTTGGACCGTGGTTATGCAATTTAAAGTCATGCAACTAGGACCATGCAGTTTAACGTCATGCAACTAGACCTCCGCTATAGTTTGAGGTCATATAGTTTGGACCATGACTGTGCAATTTAAAGTCATGCAGTTAGGACTAGAGTTGAGCAGTTTAAAGTCATGCAACATGGACCAGAGCTGTGCAGTTTAAGGTCATGCAATGTAGACCAGAGCTATGTAGTTTAAGGTCATGTAGAATGAACCAACGTGTGGGTCACCATGTAGGTGAAGTTGTATAAGTTGTGGATAGAAATCTGACTCCCTGAGGATAAAGATAATTAGGGCTATTCACAAGCAAAGAACTTTAGACCAGTATGGTGGCCCTACGAGGAGTGGCAAGCGGGAGCAAACTTCTCTGGGGATTAAGAGGGTAAGTGTGACTCTACGAGGATAATGAGTAATGGTATGCATGTAATTCCGCTGGGGATGACGGCTGGAGCACAGGTGTAACCTCGCTAGGGATTGAGAAGATAAGGATGACCCTAACTCCATGGGGATAGTGGGTTGTAATAGGATGTGATTCTCATCGAAATGTTGGCGCGAAATAGAGTCACAAGGGATTAAAAGGGTAGGTATGACCCTTGCATACATCTAACTCCATTAGGGATGTTGATGAAATATACCAGGTGAAGAAGTGGTCCATCTCACAGTTAAGGTTATGCGTATGGACTATTTATCACACTGTGAGTTACAGTTTTAAGGTCTTATGGCTTGGACAGCGGCTATGCAGTTTAAAGTCTTGCAGCTAGGACCGTGCAGTTTAAGGTCGTGCAACTAGACCTTTGTTACAGTTTAAGGTCATGTAGTTTGGACCATGATGCTAAGCCTTTTAAGATCATGCGGCTAGGTTGTGCACTATGGTTTAAGGTCACATAGCTGGATCATGGTCGTACAGTTTTAAGTCGTGCGACGAGGACTAAGCAGTTTAAGGTCATGCGATTAGACCTTCGCTATAGTTTAAGATCATATAGTTTGGACCAAGGCTGTGCACTTTATGGTCATGCAGCACGGACCATAACTGTGGAGAGGGAATGTGACTCCATAGGACATAGAGCCGTCACCGAAGACTGGTCTACCTGAGGATTGAGACTGTGGTGCAGGGAATGAACTTCTTAAGGATGCAGGACGATGGTCCAGATGGGAGTGCCATGGTATGCGCGTGGCAGTAAATGTTTGATGGCTCTCACAGCATTAGAGCTAGATTAGGTACTTATTGAGGCGCGCGGCATTAGATCCTTGATGAAGGGCGCAGCAATAGCCTCTGGGCGAAGGAGAGTGGCAATGTCCCTTGACGAAGGCGTGCGGCGATAGCTTCTGAAGAAGGCACACGGTGATGGCCTCTGACGAGGGCTTGCAGCGATAACATCTTACACAGCGCCCGACGATAGCTTTTCAGGTCTCGGGCTTGACCCGCCCGGGCCTAATCTTGTTGTCATCTGAAGATGAAGACTGCAGCATAGACTCTCACTTGAAATCTGCTAATACATTCCAAATATAATGTACTCCTCTTTAATGTGCTTTATGGGTTCATTGTTCTAGTTTTGGGGTAGAGTGGTTAAAGAAAGAGAGGGAAGAAAGACAAGAATAAGAATGAGTTAATGTAAACTTGATTTAAAAGTGAGAAAAAGAAGAAGATGAAGAAGACAAAGTAAAAGGAAGTGAGGGGATGGCTCAAGGAAAATTGGGCAGCCTCTTGCCATAACCTCTCCTAAGAGGTATTACCAAAAACAAGGAAAACCACCAAGCTCAAAGTCTTAGTACCCGGAGGATTTGGAAAATGGAGTTACATGACTGAGACAATAACTATGTCACTAAATCAAAGAGCCCCTTAAAAGTGATCAAGGGAGAGAAGAAAGAGAAAGAGAAAGAGAGAGAGAGAGAGAGAGAAAGAAAGATGAAAGTCTCTCAAAACCCAAATACTATGTGACTCTGTGGTTAGAGTAATGAACGAGTAAAAACTCTAAAGAAAGCTAACTCAGGATGGCCCCAACCCAAGTGACCGAGTGTAAGAGAATCAGTGTCTCTTAGGACCCAACTTTACTGTATGGGCTGATGTTTAGAGTAGCAATCCAAGAGTTAGAACCCTAAGTCATTATCTCAGGACAACCCCGAATCGGGTGCTCAAGAGGTGAAAGAAGTGATGAGTAAAGGGAGAAATAAAAGAATGACGAAGTAAAAACAAAGTGAAACAAATGAGAAGTTGAAGTATGATTTAGAGAGAGACGAGAGTGAAGATGAAAGAAAATGGGATGAATGGGGTCAAGGAATGATGGATCCGCCTAAAGTATGGGTTCAAACTCTAAGGGGAGATGAGAGGGTAGGGGTGGTGAGAGAAACTAGGGCAGATGATAGAATATAGTGAAAGTAGGGTTGATAAGGGAAAGAGACGAGAGAAGTGGATAGGGTGTTAGATGAAAAGAGGGTGGCGAATAACGTGTTAAGAGAGAGAGGCGGATAAGGTGTCAAGAGAGAGGGGCATATAGGGGATAAACGAGAGGGGCGTATAGGGGTTAGACGAGAGAGGGGTAGATAGGGTGTTTACCTGTGAGAGGGGTAGATGGAGTGTTAGATAAGAGAAGGGTTGATATGGGTAAGGAGGAAAGAGGGGCGGATAGGGGTAAGGAGGAGAGAGAATGGATAGGGTTAAGGAGGAGAGAGGGGTGGATAGGGCTAAGGAGAGAGAGGGGCGGATAGGAGCGAGGATGAGAGAGGTGGACAAAAGAGGAGGGGCAGATGAGAGAGAGAGTGACAGGGTAAAGAGAAAGGAGAGTGGACGGGCCCACTTCTACTGTGGGTCCGTGACTAGGAGTGGGCGAGAGGGCGTGAAAGAGAGAGAGAGAGAGAGAGAGAGAGAGAAGAAGAAGAAGAAGAGAGGTAAGGC
>NW_006499799.1:337819-357735 GCF_000471905.2 Amborella trichopoda
GAGAGAGAGAGAGAGAGAGAGAGAGAGAGAGAGAGAAAGAGAAGGAGAGAAGAGACAGAAAGAGAGAAGAGTGAGAGAGAAAGAAAGAGAGAAGAGAGAGAATAAGAACAAGAAGAGAGAGAAAGAGAGAAAGAAGAGAGAGAGAGAAAGGGAGAGGAGAGAGGGAACCTATAACAGGCTTGGGCCTAGGTGCACCTTCATTGGTCCCTTTATAAACACATGAGAGATAGAGGTCTAGGTCTTGGGACAAGGCTAAGGTCTAGGGGTCTAGGTACCTAGTTTAGATGGGTTGGGTTAAGGTATGGTGTATAGGAAGTAAGGTGTATGGTAGGGGCTAAGGTATAGGATGACTCAGTATATGGGACGCCAGTTTGTATAAGATACTATGGTGTATGATATAGGGTAGGGTGTAGGTTAGGTAAGGTAAGGTGTAGGGTGTATGGATTAGAATTATAAACTAGAGGTTCTAAGGTGTGTGAAAGCTAGGAGTTCTAGGGAGTATGGGATTGGGAATTGGGAATCCTAAGGGAATTGGAACTTTGGGGGTTTTAGAGAGTATAGGATTCTTAGGGGTATTTTCTCGTTTTAGGAAATTTTTCTCTCTCCTCTCATCTTGAGTCTTGAACTTGAAATCAAAGCCAAATAACGAGCAAGAGCTTGATTGCATATGAATAAGAATCCAAGAATTTACTCCAAATACTCAAGTGTTTACGAGAGAGCATTACAAATGACTTGAGTTCCTAATTTAGAGCAACCACAAAACAAGGGTGGAATGCTAAAAAAACTATCAAAATTGTCAAAAAAATACACATTTTATGAATTAAAATATTAATCCCCTTTTTGGACCAAATGATCAAAATACCCCTAGACACTTTTCAATAACTGATAAAACCATCCCTTCATAAGGGGATTCTTTCCATTGCTAGGCCTCATGAGCTTTTTTCAGATTCTTATGATAATAATTTAGGGGATCAATCGTCGTAGAATTGATTCTTGAACTGTTGCGAACATTTTGATGCCCTTTGATTCTATGATGATTTAAGAAAGAACCCAAAATCTGGCCAAGTTCCATAAACTTGTGATTCTTTGACCACCAATCCAGCATGATCTATGACGTTCGAAGCCTTCATTTTGATCACAAATTGAAGATGATACTATCACAATCATTTTGTGATAAATTTTGTCCATTTTGGTCACATTCCAATTATGGGAATTCGCCATAAAATAGGATTTCGGAGACTGGAAAAGTATGTCAATTTCGAGAATAAAATTCGTGTCATCCGGCCTTCAATCGTTCACAAAAAATATATCAAACTTTAGCTCTTCGAAGCACGGTCTCAACGGACCCATATTTGCGATGATCTGACATCAAGATCTTGAGCTATAGCGTCTCAAAGAATTAGATGTTCTTCGTTATAAAATATGAATTTTCATGTTTTGTGCATATCTTCTCTTTAGAAATTCTCTCATTTTAGGCCACATCATGATGCGTGTCATATATCAAAACGAGCGTATTGTCGAGAACTAGCTTGTGTCCAAATTTAAGCGTAATTGAACTCAAAACGAGCGAGTTATGAGCATTTGAAAATCATCTTGAAATGAGAAAACATAGTTTCCATAAATGGAAGCTTGTTGACCGAGGCTACACCGCAATAGTGTAAAACGACCTTTTTTATGGTAAGTTAGGCTCAGAATGGTCTCGGAGGGTCTGATTAAACCGAAATTTGGTACCTGAGGGTTTTTCGATGTTCTGGATCCAATGGCAGTGGTATGATACCATTTTGAGACCCACAAAATAGGCCAGAGTTATGGGGTTCATTTTCAACATGATTGGAATTGGATTTGAATCCGAGTTCCATCCTAATCATATCAAAACTCATCAAAACATGACAAAAATGTGTGGCTATCCTTAGGGTATCCGTAACTACCCTCTCATGTAACTTGAGGCTATATGATACTTATTCAGAGGTCACCCAATTTTAGGCTTATTGCTACAAAATTAGGCTTATTCAGAGGTCACCCACTTTTAGGCTCTATGATACTTATTGCTTAACTCCGCGCGTGTCAGAGGGTTTTTGTCGCGCATTAAGAGAGAGAAAGAGATCAGCACTGCGAGTCTAACACAACGCATGAAGAAGGAGAGAGAGAGCTACCACCGTGCGTGTAACATTGTGCATGTAGAGAGAGAGCTACCACCATGCATGTAACGTCGTGCATGTAGAGAGAGAGAGCTACCGCTATGGGTATAATGTTGTGCATGTAGCAAGAGGGGTCCTGCCATGCGTGTTACAGTCGGGGGTGTTTCTGCTATGAGTATATGGCCATGTGGCTCATGTAAGCCTGCATGTGTGCCACTTGTGAGCAGTTGTGAGCCTTTTGGAGACCATGTTCAAGATATTTGTAACTCTTGCTGCCACTGGCATGTGTTTGCTTTCCCCTCCCCTCTTTGCTTATAAATACCCTTTCAATCACTCTCTCAAGAGTTTGCACTTTCTCTCTCTCTGCCTCATGTCTTCCCCTTAGCCCTTTGAGCCCCCAAGCTTCATAACCACCCTTGAAGACTTAACCTTGGAGAAAAGCTGAGTGGGGACTTAGAACCTTGCTGCAAGTAAGTAGATTCATATCCATGCTTCCATGTTTTGTGTAGATGTTTTTGCTTAGTTCATTCAAGCATGAAATCCAAGTAAGGCTCCAAGTGTGTGATTGTGAATATGAGCATGAATGTGCAATGCATGAAGCTCTAGACAGATATTTTATGAAATTATCATGGGCATGTGGCTGTATGTTGCAAAACATATGCTAAAAGGGGGGGCCTGTTTTTCAGAAAATTTGATCCTTCATTGCATGACACCTTGGGCAACTGAATCCCTCGTGTTGGCCGGGGAAAATTTGTGAGATGATATTTAAGTGATTATAATTCTAGGTGAGAAGGTTTGATATTGTGATTCCTCATGAATTGGAGGCTACAAAGTGTTTTTGTTAGTGTGCCATGTTTATGCTATGAAATTCCAGGAAAATGCATGTTTTTCAAATGCACTTTTGACCAGTCAAAAGACAACCAAATGCTCTCAAGTCACTACTAGTTTATTAATACATGTGTTTACTATGAGTTTTAGGTGCTTCACAAATGATGAGCTATGCTTCAAATTGTGCAAATATGTCATCGTTTGCAAATTTCACTGGATTTCACAACTGTTACCTCTGTTGTCACGAGTTATGACTAATCAAACGGAGTCCAAATGCTCCCAAACCACTGCATTTGAAATATCTATGTGTGTATTAAAAGTTGCATGTTGAAATTATTTCAAAATTCCTTTTAGATTGAAAGTTATTCCTTCGTGAAGAGAGATATGTCACTGTTAGCAGAATTCAGAAATTGACCTCTGGTGGCACAAGTGTTTGACCAAACAAATAAAGTCCAAATACTTTCAAACTACCCCCATTTGAAAAACAAGTGTATCTAGTATAAATTTGCTTTTGGAAGCATGTTAAGATTTCCTATGAATTGGAAACGGTGTTCATTTTTCTAGAGCAATGTCACTGTCATGAATGTAGAAACTTCCATAATCTCTCCATTTTGTTGTAATGGCTAATTAGTCGACCAAACTGCCCCTAATTTAGCCCCAAATCAGTTTTAAATAAAAGATCAGTGAATACTTGACTAAGTATAAGTATGATTGAAATAAGACATACCTATGATGTGAAATGGAATGTACGCATGTAATCATTGACTATGCATGGTTGAAATCAGTTATGCTTATGAAATAGTGAATGTTACTGCTTGTAAAACAGCGAATGCTCATGAGGCATGTTTATGGAAGACATATATGCTAATGAATGAGTGAGAGCTTATTGAATATGCATGATGCAGATGTAGTAGACTATGAATATGATAGATCATCCAATTGTAGTATGTGATGATGTGATGAGTGCATATGATAAGTGTATGTGATGAGTGATAAGTGCTATGTAAAATGAATGTGCATGATGTTGAGACATGCTTTGTTATGATGTATGCCCTGTTGTGACTGATTGGCATGCTTTGAGTGTATTGCATGACCATATTGAGAAATGTGATACTGTGATATATGTTATTGTGATATGTGACTGATTGGCATGCTTTGAGCGTATTGTATGACCATACTGTGATATGTGATCTTGTTAGCATGCTTTGAACATATTGCATGACCATACTATGAATTGTGACCGATTGGCATGCTTTGAGTGTATTGCATGGCCTTGAGGTGTTAAGTGATCTATGATCCAATAGCGTGCTTTGAGCATATTGCATTATCAACTGGTGCCGGTAGCTTTCCTGACTCCGCAGTGATAGGAAGGGAGTTAGGAAGAGTGTGTGATGGGAGGCGCAGCAACCTAATTTTTGTGTAATAAGTGATTGTTTCTGACAAGGCGTCCGCCTATCAAAAACCCCAAACCGCGCTGGGGATTGTGTGTGTGCGTGTGTGAAGGAATTACGAAGTGGGACACCCACTTGTCATTGCATTCCCTCTTGGGGGATGGTAGAGGTCATAAGCCATGGGATTGGCATAGCCTGATGGATAGAACCTCTACTTCGGGAGTAGGTGACTTAGAGAGTGAGTTGGTTTAAATATATGTTAATATTGATACACGATGGTATTGTTTCAAATTTATAGCTTTTGTGATTCATTATGATACTTGTGCTGATGAGATCTGACTGATAGGTGTTTTTTATAATTACTCATGACTCATTACTAGGTTTTATAGCTCATTCCTTTACTTTTCATCCTTGTAGAGTAGTATCTGCAGGTCAATGACAGTTGGTTGGGTGAGCGTTTTGATGGTTCCGAGGACCTACACCTGCTGACAAGACCTTTGAGTGTGGTGCCTTAGACGATTGTAATACTCTAAGTTTGAATATGTATAAATATAAGTTTCAGTTTTATTTTGCCCAGTTTCTTGTATGGTTGTGTTTAGAGTTGTGGTTTGCTTTGTTTACCTCTTCTATAAAAGCGATGAGCGCACTCTGACTTGAGTGGCATTCACTACCTCCAGTCACGATCCCGAACTCTGTCGCCCTCCAGCGTGGTACTATAGGGGTCATGGGACGGGGTCATGACAGTTATGGTATCAAAGCAACCAGGATAAGATTCTTGACCTAGAGAGTCTTAGAAGTGTCCTTAGAGTGGTTCTTGGATAGGTTAGTGACTAGGTGTTCTTGTGGTAGGACAGAGATGACAAAGACTCATGCCAACAACGCATGTTCCAGTAATGAAAACACCGAGGCCTTTGGGGAATTCTTCAGAACACTGGGGGTCATATCCCAAATTATGAAAAATTGCATGCCGGCCTTGGCTGCCTCCACCCCAGATTAAGATGGCAGTGTGTTGATTGAAAAGTTTAGGAGACTTGACCCTCCCACATTCTCGGGACACGAAGGAGTGGAAAGGCTAAAAGATGGAGGAGGCAAGCAAAGAAGATATTTGAAGTGTTGCATTGCTCCGATGAGCAGAAAGTGAGACTAGGGACCTTCATGTTAGAAGGGGACGCTGAGCACTAGTAGAGCTCGATGAAACAATCCTGGGAAGAGTCAGGGACTACGACGACTTGGGGAGACTTTTTGGTGGCTTTTAAAAAAAAATACTTCCCTGACTCAGTCCAAGAGGCAAAAGAAGTAGAATTTATCGAGCTGCAACAAGGAAGAATGTCAATAGAATAGTATGTAGCCAAATTTGTAGAGCTCTCCCTCTATGAACCACACGTCATTCATATAGAGGCGTGTAAGGCGAGCAAATTTGAGAGGGGCCTTCGGCCAGACGTAAGAGGGAGGATTATATCAGCTAATCTTAAGACCTTCTCCCCATTAGTGGACTTGGCTAAGAAGATAGAAAAGGACTGTGATGATCTCCAACAGAGGAGAGAGAAGCTAAAGGCAAGGCCCCGCCTCCTAGAGATTTCTAAGAAAGAGGAGACCGGGGAAATGGTAAAGCACAAAAGACTTTTATCGGCGATGTTAAGCAAAACCAGCCAGTACACTATGGCTTTATTGGGAAGCTTGGTCATGTGGCTTCTAAGTGCGAGCTAAAAATAATGGCATGCTTCAAGTGAGGCAAGTCAGGCCACCTGATTAGAAACTGCGCTGTGATGAGGGATGAGCCCAAGCCAAAAACTCAAGGTAGGGTATTTGCACTTCTGGAGCAGGAGACGAAGTCATCTACTTTATAAGATCTTTATTTATGGAAGGAGAAATTAGAATTCGGCTTGACCCTGATTTTTTTATTGCTTTGTTGCCACCTCACATTTTTCTATGTCACCTAAGTATTGAATCTGCGCCTTTTGATCATACCTTAGTGGTTGTGCACGCCTTTTTGGTGGCCAGCTTAGATTTTAAGTATTGGGGGAACATTTGAGAAGTTGAGTTTCGCTTAGATGATTAGAAGTTTGGTGCCCTCTAGGGCCTAGGTTCGTCATGTGCTTGTGCCTTAGTAGGTTGTAGGAGTAGAGTTCCCATCTCAAACCCCCATTTATGTGATGATCAAGTATATGATTTTGAGGACAAAATCTTTTTTAAGGGGGGATGATGTAAGGACCAAGATTTCCCGGTCATGAAAACACAGGCGGCTGTAGGAGTCGGAGGGAGAAGAAGCACGTGCGGTAGTGAGGGGTAGAGCTTACCGCCATGCATGTCAGAGGGCTATCGCCACACATGAAGAGAGAGAAAGAAATCAGCATCGTGAGTGTAACCTACGCATGAAGAAGGAGAGACAGAGCTACCGCCATGTGTGTAACAAGAGAGAGCTACCGCCGTGTGTATAACACCATGCATGTAGCAAGAGGGGTCTCGTAGTGCGTGTTACCACCGGGGCAGTTTCTGCTATAAGTATATAGACATGTGGCCCATGTAAGGCTGCACGTGAGCCATTTGTGAGCAATTTTTAGCCACTTGGACACCATGTTCAAGACATTTGTAACTCTTGCTGCCACTTGGCATGTGTTTGCGGCCAAGTACGGCTATAAGTGTGTGATTGTAAATATGAGCATGAATTTGCAATGCATGAAGCTCTAGACATATTTTTGATGAAATTATCATGGGCATGTGGTTGTATATTTCAAAACTTATGCTAGAAGGGGGGCCCTATTTTTCAGGAAATTCGAGCCTTCATTACTTGACAACTTGGAAAACCGAATCCCTCGTGTTGGCCTGGGAAAATTTGTGAGATGATATTTGAGTGATTATAATTCTAGGTGAGAAGGCTTCATATTTTGATTTCTCATGAATTGGACGCTACAAAGTGTTTTTGATAGTGTGCTTATGCTGTGAAATTCCAAGAAAATGCATGTTTTTTAAATGCACTTTTGACTAATCAAATGACATCCAAATGCTCCCAAGTCACCGCCGCTTTATTAATACATGTGTATACTATGATGTTTATGTTTTAACCTTGTCCAAATGCTTCATAAATGATGAGCTATGCTTCAAATTGTGCAAATATGTCATTGTTAGAAAATTTCACTGGATTTCACAACTTTTAACTTTGTTGTTACGAGTTTTGACTAACCAAACGGAGCTCGAATGCTTCCAAATCATTGCCATTTGAAATATATGTATGTGTATTAAAAGTTGCATGTTGAAATTATTTCAAGATTCCTTTTAGATTGAATGTTATTCCTTCGTGAATAGGGATATGTCACTATTAGCAGAATTCAAAAATTGACCTCTGGTGGCACGAGCTTTTGACCAACCAAATGAAGTCCAAATTCTTTCGAACTACCCCCATTCGAAAGATACATGTATCTAGTATAAATTTTGTTTTAGAAGCATGTTCCGATTTTCTATGATTTGGAAACGGTGTTCATTTTTCTTGAGCAATGTCACTATCATGAATGTAGAAAATTCCAGAATGTTTCCATTTTGTTGTAATGACTAATTAGTCGACCAAAATGCCCCTAATTTAGCCCCAAATCAGTTCTAAATGAAAGATCAGTGAATACTTGACTAAGTATAAGTATGATTGAAATAAGACATACCTATGATGTGAAATGGAATGTACTCATGTAATCATTGACTATGCAGGGCTGAAATCAGTTATGCTTATCAAATAGTGAATGCTATTGCTTGTAAAATAGTGAATGCTCACGAGGCATGTCTATGGAAGACATGTATGCTAATGAATAAGTGAGTGCTTATTGAATATGGCTGACACATATGTAGCAGACTATGAATATGATAGATCATCCAATTGTAGTATGTGATGAGTGCATATGATAAGTGCATGTGATAAGTGCTATGTGAAAATGAATGTGCATGATGTTCAGACATGCTTTGTTAGGATGTATGCTCTGTTATGATTGATTGGCATGCTTTGAGTGTATTACGTGACCATACTGAGATATGTGATACCATGATATGTGTTATTGTGATATGTGACTGATTAACATGCTTTGAGCATATTGTATGACCTTACTATGATATGTGATATTGTTGATATGCTTTGAGCATATTGCAAGGCTATATTGTGAATTGTGACCGATTTTCATACTTTGAGCATATTGCATGGCCATGAGGTGTTAAGTGATTTATGATCCAGTTGTGTGCTTTGAGTGTATTGCATTACCAACTGGTGCTGCCAACTTCCCTGACTCCCCAATGATAAGAAGGGAGTTAGGAAGAGTGTGTGATGGGAGGGTCGCACCAACAAAATTTTTATGTAATAAGTGGATCATGTCTTGTAAGGCCACCACCTATCGAAAACCCCAAAGCGTGCTGGGGATTCTGTGTATGCGTGTGTGAAGGCATTACGAAGTAGGACACCCACTTGTCATTGCCTTCCCTCCTGAGCGATGGTAGAGGTCATAAGCAATGGGATTGGCTTGGCTTGATGGATAGGGCCTCTACTTCGAGAGTAGGTGACTTAGAGATTGAGTTGGTTTAAATATATGTTAATAATGATACACGATGGTATTGATTAAAATTTATAGCTTTTGTGATTCCTTATGATACTTGTGCTCATGAGATCTGACAGATAGGTGTTTTTTATAATGCTTGTATGATTATTATTGTTTATATGTGGTACATCCCGTGACGATACCCTAGCAGGGAGAAAAACTAGAAAGAATTTGCTGATCTGTGAAGAAAGTTGTAGAAAATTCAATAGCAGCAAGTTTCACTCGAGTGGCCAAATCATGGCTCTCGCGTACCCGATCGACATGAAACCAATTTCATTATCTGCGTAAGGTATGTGGCTATCTCTGGTCTGAACCTCGCATACGATGAATGGTTGGATTTCATGCACGAAGGCTTCAAAACTGTAATAAATTTTGGCCGTCAGATTTCAAGATTCCTACCAAAAACTCGAGACGACAAAATCTTCATCCAGACACGAAATCGAGTCGCATTTGTTGCAACATGATCGTGACAACATGCTTAGTGTGGTTCAGTGAAGAAATAGAAGAAAAACATTGAGGAGCGAGTGCACTATCCATCCGACGTTTTCAAGATTCATCCAAAATTCAAGTCTCATGATGATGGCTCAAAAACAGGATTCATGGCTCGAACTTAGTAGCAAATTGATCACCATGCCGAGCCCTATAAGAAAAAAATAATTTTTCGATCAAATGGGCATTAGAGCAACCCCGGATCAGTCATGGAAGATTATGCAAGTTCTCAGGCAAGCAAGGACTGTTCTGAAATTTCACTCATTGTTGGGCAGGGGGCAAGACAGTCTTATTGCACCCATTTTTTAAATTTCTTTTAATTCAATTAAATTATAATTATTATCAATTTTAGGTAGTTTTGGGGCATCCATCCATGTTTGGGCCCAATTCTATATAACATGCAAAGCAAAATTGTAAACATGTAAAGCCAAATTGTAAGAAAACAAACACAGCCTCTCGGTTCATTTCTTGAATCAATCAATGAAGTTTTGATTTTTTCTTGAGTTCGTGGGTGTGTCTTGGAGAGAGAAAGAGAGGAGAGAGAAGAAAAGGGCAAGTACCCCTCGATAAGTTAGCTTTCTCTCTCCTCCCCTCTTTCTCTCTCCTCTCCTCTTTCTCTCTCTCTTCTTCTCAACTCTATCTCTATTTTTCTCTCTTCTTCGCATCTCTATCTCTCTTTCTCTCTCTTCTTCTCATCTCTATCTCTCTCTCTCTTCTTTTCATCTTTATCTCTCTTTCTCTCTCCTCCTTAACACAACTGATAATGCTTAGTGCCACCTGTGTCTTTCTCTCTCCTCTCTTCCTAACGCAACCAGTGATGCTTAGTGTTGCTTGTGTTCTCTCTCCCCTCTCTTCTTAACACAGCCAACGATGCTTAACATCGCTTATGTCCTTCTTTCTTCTTTCTTCTAACACAACCGACAATGCTAAGCGTCGCCTGTGTCTTATCTCTCCTCTTATTCTAACACAACCAATGATGCTCAGTGCCGATTGTATCTTATCTCTCCTCTTCTTCTAGCACAACCAGCAATGCTCAGTGCCGCTTGTGTCTTATCTCTCCTCTTCTTCTAACACAGCCGGCGATAGCTTAGTGTCGTATGTGTCTTCTCTTTCTTCTTCTTTTAACACAGCCGATGAAGCTTAAGCGTCATCTGTGCCTTCTCATGCCTCTTCTCCTGCCACAGCCGGTGAAGCTTAGTGTCACATGTGTCTCCTTCTTTCTCTCTCTTCTCTCTTCATGTCATAGCCGGTGGAGACATATCGCCGAGTAAGTTTCCTTCTTCCCCTCTCATTGCCTCCTTTCTTTTCCTCTCCTTCTTCTCTATTCTTTCTGTTATTCTTTCATTTGACTAAGAGGGGTCGAGATTAGCCTTCCATGATAATCTTGTGGTCTAGCCGTAATGTTGTTGTGCCAGAATTTTTGTGCCCGCTTTATTGCCATGACAGACTAACCATCATGTCTAGCTAATCAGTATCGGTATTGACATTTAGTAGTACTTATGTTGAGCCGGTTTGAGTTATCGAGCCTATTTTACTACCGCGTAAGGCCAATTACCTACCAGCTTAGTCATTGTGTTGATCTCCTCGCCTGATCAAATTCTTCTCTCCCCTATCTTTCTTCTCTCATTATTCTCTTCTTCTTTTTAAATATGCATGCTTGTGTACCTTCACTCTAATGTCCACTGGGGATTTACTACCCCTTAGTTGGATCGTACTTATTTGGCTAAGTTTCTCTTTTTATTTTCTGTGTCTGTACTTATGGTTGATGGGTTCTGTAACCCATTTATCAGGATCAAGGATTTTCTTATCCCCGCATTCGTGAGTGTCCCCAGGGAACAAGTCCCTCTAACTTCATTCTCATTCCTTATTTTGAGCAAAGACCCTAGGTTTAGCTCCGAGGTCTTAACCTGGATTGGTGTGAGGAGAGACCTAAAAGTCCCAAACTCCCCATCTCCTTGCTCTAGTGGAAATTCCACCAAGTTGCCTTGCATCGACAGCACATCTATTGCCGCACACAGCATCCACCCTGCCATCGGCAAGTCACTTGTCGATCGTATTGCTAAGGTACACCGGAAGGCTGCCAGGACCTCTCTACAAAAGGCAAACAAGTTGTCATTGCTCTTGTGGGTCACCGCAAGGCCACCCCCCACATTCTTGCACCACCACGAGTCTTTATACCTAGAGGCTCAACACATCGAGGCGGAGACCTTGCGGCCTCCACCCCTCACACACACCATAAGGCTCGTGGGTCACCCACTCGAGTCACACTTCAGGGCAACCCTTATGTTACCTTGAGTCAGTGGTCAGGATCAGACCTCCCAAGGCCAGGTCCTGCATACACTACAATGTGCATCCCATTACTCTGGGCAACACCGTCAGAGCTCAACCCGAGTACACAGGAGACGATCTTCTGTTCCTCCTACTCTGCATAGACAAGTGTAGACACCCCATTTTAAATCTTGTAAGTTCTATAGTTTTCTAAACCCTTAGGACCACATTATCCTAGTAAACGCAAAATCCATAGTTCACACAGCCTACCCTATGACCCGGAACCAGTGTGCCTGCTCGAAACCCTGCAAGAACCATGTTTTGACCCAGATTCTTGTAGTTGCTCTATTTTACCAAAACAATCACTAAAAATAGTAAAAAAATCCATTTTTACCCACATTTTCTCTGAGAGCTTCACAAGAGGTTGAACAACACACTTGAAAAATAATTTTTCAATTTGGACACCTTTTGTGTTAGGCGACACTAGCCGGGTCGCCCAGCCTGGACTGGGCAACCACCCAGTGTCGCCCAAATCCGAGACCCTCAAAATTCCTTTTTTTTTATAGGTACGTGTTTGTTATGTGAGTATATCCTCCCAAGCATATTTTGACCCCTATAAAGCCTCTTTTCGTGGTCATTTGACAGGGGAAAGAGATCAAAAAAACCTGAGAGATAACTTTAGGAAACCCTAGCCTCTTAAAACCCCAAGCCTTAAGCCTGAAAAAACTCAAACCTAAGGCACAACAACCGTAGATCAAACCAGTTCTAGGGCACAAAAACCCTTTTGCAAGAGAGACTTGCTGGTCGAGACCCGAATCAGAGAGACAAAAGAGGACCAGTTCTGATACAGGCGAGCCCTAGAAGGCTCGGGAGTCCCGAGCCATTCGGCCCGGTTCGGTACCATTTTTCCTTCCATTTCATTACTACTGCTTTATTATTTTCATTTTATTTTGATCTGTTTGTTTTCTTAAAAATCGTATTTTGTAATGTCTTTGATCATGCTGGCCCTGCCACAGATTTGAGAGTATATCTGCTCGTTTTCGAGCAGATCTGTCCTTAGATCTGAATTTGATTTGTCCCAAGTTTTTTACCACTTTATTTTCTTGTATTTTCACAATTTTAAGGTGACAGATCCGATAGATCTTCACCAGATAGATCTATCAGATTTTGCATCATAAACAGTTTGGCGCCCACCATGGGGCATTTCAAGCCTGATCCAAGCGCCAAAATACAATTTTTTCATTGGTTTCACTTTTTGTCCCAAAAGTCAACAGTAACCAGGATCCAAGGTTTCGATGATGCAAAACCCTAATTTTTCTAAGTGACACCACCAGTGCCGCCCAAATTTTTCATAATCTTCTGAAATTTTTTATATCTATTCTAGGGTCTCTTTTATGGCTGTCCTCAAAATTTCAAAGCAAAATAAATTTTTAAACATACAAAAAAATTATTTTACTGTTCCTTCTGCGTTATTCTACTTTACTCTGTTTTAATTTATTTAGTCATAAATATATTTTTTTTAATGATTATTCCAAGTTTAAATTAGGCTTATTTCATCAATTTTGACAAGAACAAATTATAAAAATAAAAATAAAACATAAAACATTTTTGGCGACATCAGTAGTGCTGCACGAGCAACACCACCCGTGTCGCCCAACTACTCATGTCCTAGAAAAACTTTGGGACCCCAGATGCCCATTCCAGGGAATTTTGGCTCCCTATTGACCAAGTTTGGAATAAAAATAAATTTTTAAAAAATATAAAAAAAATATTTTGCTTCAGGTAGGTCTGTATTGTTTCCGACTTTTTTATTTTATTTTAGTTTGTTAATTTTGACTGAAACCATGTTTTCCCTGATTTCACCATGCTTAGTTTAATAGTATTTCATCAAGGTTAAAAAATAATAAAAAAATTAAAATATATATATATATATATATATATATATATATATACACACATAGAGGGCTTCTTGCACCCTCCTAAACCGTGTCCCGTTCAAGTCACCGTTGACTCCGGCCGCGCCCGAATTAGCACGAACCATGCCTGGTCTCATTGTTCTGACTTTACCTTCTTAGGGGTTACTTACCCCTCCATCTATACTGTGCTTCAAGCAAATTTTGCCTCGAAGTGTGCATCACTAAGCACGATCAGTGCTGAGCGCTCACTTATTTCCTTTTGTGTTTTGTGTGCAACTCCGCGTATAGTAGGACCTGGTGAATGTCCTATAACATGAGGGTAGGACCTATGTGGGGACCTATATCAGCCTAATTGCATTTCAGTAGTTAGGAACCCACACTCAGCTAAGCCTAGTTTTTGTGCGTTGTGCTTGCTTATTGGATCTCAGTCCGGATTTGCTTTTGGTCCGAGCTGAACCCTCTAGGTCCAAGTCCAGGCTTGTACCCAGCCTAGCCCAGGTCCTAACCAGGTTCACACCCAGGTCCGAACCTAGGCCCCCTCTTTGTTCAAGCCGAAGGCTCGTTCTTAGTTCATCCTTGATCCAGTCTGAGTCCACACCTAGTTTGATCATCAAAACTCTCTGGGTCCAAGTTTAGGCGTATACCTAGCCTAGCCCTGGTCTGAACCAGGATCACACTCAGGTTTGAACCTAGGCCCCCTTTTGGTCCTAGCCAAGGGCTTGTGCCTAAACCAACTTTGATCAAGTCCGGGTCCACACTCGGTCTAACTATCACAACCCTCTTAGTCCGAGCCCTGGCTTGCACCCAGCTCAGTCTAAGTCCGAACCAGGCTCACACGTAGGTCCGAAGACCCACTCTTGGTCCTAGTCGAGACTCACACCCATCTAGTCTAAGTCTTAGTCTAAGTTTTAGCATAGGTCAAAGCTTAGAGTTGCCTCTAGAGCTAGACTAGGCTGACCCTAGTTCAGGGTTCAAATGAAAACCCAATGGGTCTAGCAGGTTTCATCCAGTCTAGTCCTAGCCTAAATCTTAGTTAGGGTTTTGCCCCTAGAGACATAGTAAGTCTACCATGAGACGTCGAGTCTAGATCTCACCAAGTCTAAGAATTATGACCCAGGATCATGGCAGATCAAAGTTCAACCCTATGGCCCCAGCTCAGTCTAGATTCAGAGAACCGAGTCAGTTCGAGAGGCACAGTCACAGTGCTCCCTCATAAATCATTAGTTAGGTGCCTCGATCTCGCCCTCCAGATCTGGATAATCGGGAGGCACGCGTCTCGAGTTTCAGGGGAGACCCTAGAATTTTGAGATCTCTCTCTCGGGAACCTAGTTCGAAAACAAAGGTAGGTATTACCAACCTATGAGAGAGGAATTTAAGGTGGGTTCAAGATTTACTCGGGCTGATCACGAAGAAAACTCCCCAGTAATAAAATTGGTTCGGAATCGCCTCCCTAGGCTTGTATTCTCCTATTTTCCGCAATCACACACATAGAGCAAATATTATATGACAGGTGGGTCAACAGACCTCACCTTGCCTCTTTGGTTAACGTACATAAGCATGCACATTCAAAAGAAGAAGAGAAGAATGAGAGCAGAAAGATGGGGGAGAGTAGAATTTGACCAAGCAAAGAGATCAATAGAGTGACTAAGCTGATGAGTAATTGGCCTGACGTGGTAGTCAAACGAGCTCGGTAACTCAGACCAGCTCAACAGGATTACTACTAGGCCTCAATACCAATACTGACTAGCTAGACACGATGGTTAGTATGTCATGGCAATAAAGCAAGCACAGTAATTATGGCACGACAACATTACGTCTAGACGACAGGACTACCATGATAGGCTAATCTCAACCCCTCTTTAATCAAACGAAAGAATAACAGAAATAACAGATATCATAAAGAAAAAGCATAAGAAGAATAAGATAAGAGAAGAAGAAAAAAGAAAGGAGGAGTGGGAAGAGAAAGAAAGAAAAAGAAGAATATGAGGGAAGTGAGAAAACACAGACGGCGTTAGGCGTCACTGACTGATTAGGTGAAGACGAGGAAGACAACGCAGTCGGTGCTGAACGTCACCGCCTGAGTTAGACAAAGAAGAGAGAGGTAACGCAGTCGGTGTTGAGCGTCACCAACTGTGATAGACAGAGAAGAGAAAGAAGATGCAGTCGGCGCTAGGCTTCGTCGACTGTGTTAGACGAGAAGAGAAAGAGAGATAGAGATGAGAAGAAGAGAGATAGGGATGAGAAGAAGAGAGAGAAAGAGAGATAGGGATGAGAAGAAGAGAGAGAAAGATAGATATGGATGAGAAGAAGAGAGAGAAAGAGAGATAGAGCTGAGAAGAGAAGAGAGAGAAAGAGAGATAGAGATGAGAAGAGAAGAGAGAGAAAGAGAGATAGAGATGAGAAGAGAAGAGAGAGAAAGAGAGATATGGATGAGAAGAAGAGAGAGAAGGAGAGGAGGAGAGAGAAAAAGAAGAGGAGAGAGAAAAAAGAGGAGAGAGAAAAAAGAGGAGAGAGAAAGAGAGGAGGATAAAGAAAGGGGAGAAGAGAGAAAGAGGAGAGGAGAGAGAAAAGGAGAGGAAAGAGAATGTTACCTTATCGAAGGGTATCGACCTTTTTCTTCTCTATCCTCTCTCTCTCTCTAAGATGCACTCACAAGTTCAAGAGGAAATTGAAATTTTATTGATCATTGTGTGAAATGAACCCAAGGTAGTTTACAATTTGGCTTTGCATGCTTATATAAATTTGAGCTAAAACATGGGTGTACACCCAAACACTACCTAGAATTGAAGATAATTACAATTTAATTGAATTAAAAGAATTTTTAAACATAGGTGTAAAATGATTGTTTTGCCCTTGCCTAACAATGCGTGGAATTTCATAACAGTCCCTACTGCTGCTTGAGAACTTGTGTGATCTTCCATGACTGATCCGGGGTTGTTTTGATGATTGTTTGATCGAAAGATGACTATTTTCTTATGGGCCTCCGCATGGCGAATGATTTGATACTAACTTCGAGCCATGTATCATATTTTTAAGTCATGATCATGAAACTTGAATTTTGCTTGAATCTTGAAAACTTTGGATCGATTGTTGTTCGTTCATTGATGTTTCTTTGTGATTTCTTTACTGAATCACACTGAGCATGCTGTCACGATCACGTCGCAATAAACGTAGCTTGATTTCGTGTCCGGACAAAGATTTGGTCATCTTGAGTTTTTGGTCAGAATCTTGAAATCTGACAGTCAAAGTTTACAGCGAATTTGACGCTTCCGTGTGTGAAATCCAATTGTTCATCGTACACGAGGTTCGGACCAAAGGTGGCCATGGACCTTATTCACATAATGCAATTGGTTTCGTACCGATTGGGTATGCGAGCATCGTGATTTGGCCACTGGAGTCCAGCGTGCTGCTATTGAGGCGTACCCCCTATCGAAATTCTCGTCTCGATGAGACGAACACCCTCACCAAATTTGAGCATGATCTGACTCGGATTGACTGAGATATAGGCCTGAAAGTCATTGCCCGTGACTGTGAAACTACCACATTTAATGGTGTTTTGGTGCAGGGTAGCCACACGAAAATAGTGTGCGGCCTACCCCTTTTCGTATTTTACCCATAACTCTGTCCTGAGGTGCTCGACTCAGCCAAAATTTGACCCATAGCGGTGTTCGACCATGTCGGATCCAATGGCGATAGTCTCGCAACTGTTTGAAGCACCAAAAATATAATTCTAGTTACATGGTCCATTTCAGGGTGCTAGAAGCCAATTTTTCCAAAATTGTTTCTTTGTGTTCACTGATTTAGACATATTTGATCGTGATAAAAATTGGCAGCCTTCTGGAGTGATGATAAAGATCTTGACCAATTCTGGGGCAATTTTGAGACTATCAAAATTTTCAATTATTTTGCAGGCTCTATTGACCTGCTTCCTTCTTTATTCCGCATACAGTACCAATGTGCTGAAAAATGCATTCAAATAGCTTACCCCACCAAATGGTATGCTTCGAGATAAGCGAGAAGGAAAACATTCGAAAAATTTCCTTCAGCTTTATTACTTTTTTCTTCCTAGCCACAGGACGACGTGAACACTGAGGAGATTCACGCAGTGGTGCAACTAGGATGCTCAGACGTAGGGATGCATTGTTCGCAGGTCCGTCCATTGAGAGTTTAGGGGAGAAAAGAATTTTTTGGGGGATCTTATCGAAGTCCTCACCTTCAAGTGGACTATTTGTGATTCTGAAGCTGAGGATTTTATACAGACCTCGTCAGTCAGAATCAGGACCATCTGGCAATTGAATGTCATAATGAAGGGCATTGTTCCCATTTGGTTTGGGTTTCTTTATCTTGGATAGACGATAAAAAAGCCTTTGGTCGGTGCTTGGCTGCATCATGCACCAGTGGTCCTTGGTAGGTAGGGTACCTCAGTTTATCGAGATAACCAGCTTTAGGTATAACCACCCCTACCCATTGCTTTGCAGCTACGACAATCATTTGATTGCTACTCCAAAGTCATGGCTGACTTAGCCTTCTTGGGGCGTGTTTGTTTCGTCAGAGCGACTTTCTTATTTGTTTTTTCAGTTGGAGAGCCCTTTGGCAGCGCTCGTTTGCATCATGAACCAGTTGTCCTTGGTGGGTAGGGTACCTCAGTTTATCGAGATAACCAGCTTTGGGTATAGCCACCCCTACCCACTGCTTTGCAACTACAACAATCATTTGATTGCCACTCCAAATTCATGGTTGACTTAGCCTTCTCGAGGCGTCTCTGGCATGTTGGAGTGTATTTGTAACCTCTTGGGAGTGATGCTCTTCTTCATGAGACTTGTCTTACCGTCTTAGCAAGTATTGTGTCCTTCGAGTCCTCTTTGCAACTGGACTCATGCTGTCAGAATCTTTTCTTTAGAGCTCGTATTTTTTTACCCTGGTATTTTAACACTAGGGATTTGTTTCTTTTGATTTGAATGGGGGTTGAAGCCGCCTGTTGTGGCAAGTGCTGCATCAACCTGTTTGTTGGTCCAAGTGTCCTTTGTGGATTTTCACTTGAACTTGGGAAGCGGCACCGTGGAGACAGTTTTTACCAACTTCTTATTATTTGGGGCTCTTTTACCCATGACCTTACGGCCATGTCCACCCTTATTGTTCCATTTTTACTCACGATGCCCTTTCAGGTTTTCACCTTGCCCATTTTTTTTATTCATGAAACTGATTTTACTCATGGCTTCGTGACCATGCATTCACATAAATAAAATAAAATAACACGCATTGTGTATACCTTAATAAGGGAACACCATGAGTAAAAATGACAGATGACAATGCTTCGTCATGCGGTCAAGACGTGCACTGTGGTTTAAGGTCATACAGCTGGACCATAATGGAGATGGATGACAGTCTATAAAGGCCATGGAGTGAGCATGGTAGTGGTTTTAGCTCACTTTTGGGAAGATGGCATGAGGCTACCTATGAAAGATGGATGATGTATGGATGGAATGTGGAAAGTGGTGACCCACTAGCTTAGGACAAGTATAGGTGGCGGGATGGTTCGTTGTTTTGTGAGCGCAGGTGAGACTCACTGAGGAATGATGTAGGATGATAAAAGGAATAGACTCACTGGGGAGGTAGTGAAGGTGGTGTGTGCACACAAACGGGTCGGTTAGGGAAGACATGCTCGAATATCCATGTAAAAGGTGTGTGCGCATATGTGGGAGCAAGTTTTAAGGTCATACCTCCGGGACTCGCGCAAAACATTTTATCATCATACAGTCAAAACATGCACTGTGGTTTAGGGTCATATAGCTGGACCATGGTTATGCAGTTTAGAGTCATGTAGTTTAGGGTCATGCAACTAGACCTCCGCTACAGTTTAAGGTCATATAGTTTGGACCGCGATTATGCAGTTTAAAGTCATTCAACTAGGACTATGCAGTTTAAGGTCGTGCAACTAGACCTCCGCTATAGTTTAAGGTCATATAGTTTGGACCAAGAAGTTTAGGGTCGTGCATTTAGACCAGGGCTGTGCAGCACAGACCGTGGTTGTGCAGTTTAGAGTCATGCAACTTGGACCATGCAGTTTAAGGCTGTGCAACTAGACCTCCACTATAGTTTAAGGTCATATAGTTTGGACCATGGTTATGCAGTTTAGAGTCATGCAACTAGGACCATGTAGTTTAAGGTCATGCAACTAGACCTCCGCTAAAGCTTAAGGTCATATAGTTTGGACCATGCAGTTTAGGGTCGTGCAACTAGACTAGGGCTGTGCAGTTAGGGTCATGCAGCACGGAACGTGGTTATGCAGTTTAGAGTCATGCAACTAGGACCATGCAG